>NW_006499296.1:1055789-1088289 GCF_000471905.2 Amborella trichopoda | reverse complement strand
TCGACCACTGAGTTCGTATTTTTTAGCACAGCTCTTAACAATGTTCAGATGTACAATAAACCACTGAGTTAAGAGGTTTTGAGCACTGCTCTTAACAATGTGAGATGTAAAATAAATCCAGTGTCATCACAAGTTTCACATATCCCTGGAAGCTTGAGAATGATACATAAAACTTGCTCAATCTTCAAAGTGTCATTATCATTCTAAAAATGCAATCATAAATATGTATGAATACTTATGTATTAAATAATATATATATATAGGCTATTCAACCCAAAATGAGCTTCTGGAGGTTGTATTTTTAGATATAGAATATAGTACCGCAGCATCTTCATAGGTTTGGCCACCACTCTCAGAGCTTAATTGGAATGGGCAATCGAAGTAATGTTCTTGTGGAGAACTGGAAAGTACAATTTCACCTACACAAGCAATAGAATGATCAAATTAAAGCAAATTCTATCTGCAAATATGTTCCATAGAATTCTTCAAATAATACACAATCTACAGTAAATCAGTGTCCCGGTTACCTTTACGTAAAACTCTTAGACCACAATCCCCAACATTTGCAATCTTAAGAATTCCATTTTTCTCCAACATAGCAATAATTCTGTTAGAAATCTTTGTTAAAGAAAATACTCAATATGCAATTATAGATTCAGTCTGGCGACATAAAACAGAAGAAGAGGCAGAGAAAACCCATGTAATCTCTATTAATTTGGAGAACATTTGCAATCTTAACGATTCCATTTTTCTCCAACATAGCAACAATTCTTTTGGAAATCTTTGTTGAAGAAAACACTCAATATGCAATTATAGATTGACAGTCTAGGAACATAAAAAAAATAGCAGCAGAGAAAACCATGTAATCTCCATCAATTTGAAATCTTCATACATCAAGTACTTTACATTATATCATGCTTATGACAAAATTTAAACTGGTTTTGGAAAGAATTGATGATGGCTAACCTTAAAAACTTTGGTCCCATTTGGGTCAAATTTTCAACAAGGTGGAGGCGGCCGCCTAGGTGGCCAGGGACCCTGACCACTTAGGCAGCAGGCCCTGGTTTTTGGTTTTTTTTTGTTTGTTTTGTTGGGTGTTGGGGGCGGGGGGGGCACCTCTCCCTTTTATTGTTTTGATTTGTATAAAAAATGCCTGGCAATGTGCAGTTGAATAAAAATGTACTCTCAATATCATATGTTATAATGTAAATGTCCACATGTGTACTTTTTCTAGAACCATATCCTCTCTTTCTTCTACAAAATAAAGAAAGGTATTTTACTAGATTAAAAAAAAAAAGGATACTTTACTTTTTTAAGAACTGTGCCAGGTACTTTACTTTTTTAAAGAACAAAAATTAAAGACAAGATACATTTATTGAAAAACGATACTTTTTCTCTAAAAGAAATGAATAGAAGTATAAACAATAAAAATTCTCTCTCCATTAAGGAGGTGGCACCAGGAGGGCTCCCAGACCTGCCTAGGCAGCCACCTTAAACAAGTCCGCCTGGATGCCCCGCCTAGGCCACGTCTAGGCAGTTTGAGAAACAGGCTGCCTAGGTGGTCAGGTGGTCCAATTTTTGTACATTAGGGAACCAAATTTCAGCAATACCATATTTTCACCCTTGTTCCTTTAGGAATGAAAAAGGGCCCACCTTGGTCAGATCCTATATACATGGGTGAAACTTTTGGCCCAGTTCGTCAAAGAAAAATAGCCAAATCTTATTCGGGCATCCTAACAGGGCCTTAACATTGTCTTCATTTTTTAAAATAGCAAAGAAACTACTCAAAAGATTTAAGTCCCAAACTAATAATCATGTGAAAGCCAACCATCATAGAGTGATCATTGTCTGTAGAGTCTATTTCAGGAGAAACCCAAGAAAGCCTTACATCACTTGTGTGGTTCCCACCGTCTATAAATCAGAACATAAAATAAGGAAACAAAGCATCAGATGAGGAAATGCCGGACCAGCCCCGTTGTGGCCCAGGCCCAGCCCTTGGAGCCATATTCTGTGGCCTAGGCCCTAGTTTTACAAGGTGCCATGCGCCTGGCCCATTACCAGACCTAAAAAATACTACAAACAGAACTTAATCTTGGATTGGCACTCAGAGCCATTAACAATTTAATTGGAAAAAAGAAAAGACACAAGAGGTTTCTTTGCAAATTAGACAATATTAGCTACTGGAATGGCAACAGGATAACTTACTCCACAAGGAGCATTAACTCAGATACCCAATTCTGAAGGTTTCATATCCATCATATGTAAAATACACCAACTGTGATGAGAATATGTTGTAAAGTATGAATCTTGTGAACCAACACATAATCTCATGGTAAATTTTTGTAGCCCAAGCATTTACATAAAACAAATCAATGTAAAATCTGAAATCAAACATTAAACCTTTGTCAATCTCTTGCTCCAATTTCTTTTCAAGCCTTACCTTGGGATATTTCATATTTACTACATTGTCAAGCTCACAATTCCTTAGGGTCAGTCTACCACATTTCATAGGCCAAGCTGGGCCTTTCAACCCATGTTCTTACGAAATCTTGAGAAAACCATAGAACACATGAACCTAATCAATCAAGTTAGAAAGTGAAGCCACATGTATATTACTGCTAATTTAGTATCACCAAAGTAGAAAATATTTAAAGAAATATAACTTTACAACTATATTTGCTCTATATATAATTAATTGCAATTATATCCTTGTCAACAATATCATCTTAGAACTTCATAATGGTCAATGGAAGAGATTGAGATATTGGAGATGGCATCAATTTCTAATATTGAGCAATCAACACTGATGAAGCAGAAAATAATGAGACTACAAAAGGAATTGAACTGCTGCAAAATTCAAGAAATTTGGCGCTACTTGAAAGAAAGAACTAAAGAAAAACAACTTACACAGTCGCGGAACCTATAGAGGATGTAGCTGCATGTGCTTTTCCGAGTAGGAGGCAAGGATCACCCTTCACTTATCAATAACAAAAGATTTACCAGACATCCATAAACAAATAAAATCTACAGATAATGAAATTATACAACAAAATATTTCTTCTAATTCATGGTATCAATTATTCCGACATGGTGTACAATGAGCAAGCTGCACAAACTAAAAATAAAATGAAAGATTTTAAAGGACAGTACACCAACCCAAATCCTTTCAAGAGTTATTGTTTTGAGAAAGTGCTTGCCATACCCTCCAATGCACATATGAATGTATTAATTGTGATATGCTTAGTGTTCTCATGCTACAAGTAATGCTTGTAAATTGTAATATTGGCATTAAAACTCTATGTAGTGCATTAGCTTCAATGACATAGCAACTACTGAGAAATATAAATAAAGCCAGTAAGGCAAGCACTAGTTTATCCATCAGAAGATTGAAAAGAGAATAATTACAATGCGTGTTGAAAATAACTAAAAGCACCAGATGCCAGGCAAATATGGATTCTTGAGCTTGGATGTAAAATTGCTCTTCGAGAAGTTGGTGCAAGAAACAAAATAAACAGAAAATTAGAAAAATACACCTCACTTTTCAATTATTTAACATGTTACCCTTTTTCTACTATCCCCACTCAAAATCAAGTGCATTTTGATGCGTATTTTGAAATTGAATCAAGATATGTGCGCAAATGTTAAATGTTTATTATCTAAGGCATATTTTGACAAATTTCCCTAAAAGCAATATTTCATTTTCTAAGATGGTGATCAAAACATCGACACGAAGGGGAAGATGCCCTTTTGCTGCCAAGTATGTCATCCACAACTCAGTGCTACATCTATTTGGTTTAACAAGGCAGGGGATACAGAGAGAAATTAACTAGCTAAAGCACTTGCTAAATGGCTCACCAGATCCTGCTCATTGGACCTCAAAATAAGGTAAAGTAGTAAGGAATTTGTGGATCTTCTCAAGTGTAACTTGAATGGCAAAGCAAATTTTAGGCAATCCTTATATTTTAGGCAAGTCAACTGTTTACAGCCAAATCTCAAGAGATCTTGGATGAAACCTCCCCGAATTCATGCTCTAACGGGTTAAAATTTATAATTAGTAAAGACTATAGGGATCGGTCAAATTATGATTCAAAGATCCTGATCTCGAAAGATGAACCCCCTTTGAGAACTGCTAGTAGAAATGGCTTGAAATCATCCATAAGGGCATGTTTAGTACGTGTGAAAATACTTCCATAGAAGTATTTTCACATGAAAAAACTCCCTCATGTGATTAGGTGTGGGAGTTTTTTCACACCAATTGGCCCCAGCACATTTTTTCACACCAATAGGCAGCCAATTAGTATGAAAAAACTCCACACCAAATTACATGGGGAGTTTTTCACGTGAAAATACTTTCATAGAAATATTTTCACACGTAACAAACATGCTGTTAAGAAACCGGGAAAAGAAATAGAAGAAAAGAAAATAGATTAAAATTAAAGAAAAGAAAACTTATTTGGAATCTGGTCCCTCTGGACTGGCACCCAAAGTCCGTGGCCCAGATTAGACTATTAGTTGAAGCATCTTCATCCTCAACCCCAGAGCTTTGCTTCAATGAGCAGCACCTAAGGTGTATCCATCCTAGTTTTGATTTGCTGAAGGCATGTCTACGTAAGGCTTATGGATTAGGGTTTGAAAATTGTAGGGAACTAGAGTAGTAGAAAACTGGCTTAGGGTTGAGTCCCCTAAGCTTTTCTAGGGTTTGCTCAAGCCTAAGGGATTTTCTCTAATTTCTAAGGATTTTTCCAGGAATTTAGGCTATCTACTTGAAGGTCTGAGTTCTAAAAAACCCAAGGGAGTTCATATAGGACTTTGGTTGGCTCCTAGTTCAATTGGGATAAGGATTTCAATGTTTAGCTCTAGATTTCTAAGACTATAAAGATTAGGCTTCTAAAGCTTTTGCATAGGACAAATCCACAGTCAAAACAGAGACTAGACCATTCCAGAAAGTCAAAGAGCCCCAGGCCATATCACCTAGTCTCTATAATTTTCTGAAGTCTGGAACCTGCGACGCAGTATGCGTCGCCAGAGCCTGACAGGCCAGCTACGCATACAGCATCCCTAAGCAAGATCTAGCTCAACTTTGGCTAGGAGCTTCCAGACCGTTCTTCAAACCCACTGGTGGTGGTCTGGTGACCTCTTCTGGGACTCACAATCTGAGGTTTTCTAAGGTTTCTGTTCTGTCCTGGATAAGTCTAAATCATTCAGAATGTTTTCAGAAAGTTTTAGGTTGGTTTTCCTAGATTTGGGTAGACTTAACTGGATTTGGTGGTTTTTACCTTAGGATTATGGACTAATGGTTGGGTGTACTAGGCTAGTATGGTTCCTATGGTTCACGGTTACAGGTTTCTGGGAAATTAGGGTATTCAGGAAATAAGGAAATTAGCCAAGTTCAAATTGAGTGTCTACCCCAACAAATCTCAATGGGACAAGATTGTTGAGAAGTACAAAAGAAAACTAGCATCTTAGTGCCTATTTCTTTCACGGGGAGGAAGAAGAAACTTAGTCAAAGCCACAATCCCCAACATCCTGATGTCCCAAATGTCAGTATCACACATGCCTATAGAGTATAGAAAACTCAAAGAGAGCTGAATTACTAAAACTCGAAGAGGGTACCATTACCCCATTGGAGAAATGGTGATAACAAGTCACCATGACCATCAGTGGCCCCAACTTATCATGTACACATATGGCACCAACCCCATGGGCTGGATACCTAAAGAATCCAGCTCCTCGACAACATTGCTAAGGCTATTCTTGGGTACATGGAAGGGGAACAGTACAAAAAAGAAGGATTTCTTAAAAACACGTTAGATTCATAGGGACAAGAGGGGTTGAAATGAGGATATGGAGGGACCCATGGCCATGGGTTGGCCAGGAGACTTTCGAATGCGCCTCCCATGATTTTACCGACTGGCTATAGAATGGGAAGTGTCAGTAGCAAGAGTAGTTGCTTCAGAGTTCAACAAGTCTGGACTCCTATGTTCAGACAAACTAAGTGACAATGAGACCATGGATTAAGCCACAAAACATGCTGAAGTCCAGTTTAATCCCAAAGGGCTCAGACAAATTAATATGGTGTCCCAAACCCAAAAGGAACCTTCAAAGTTGCTTCAATTTACAAGGCTCTACACACATCAAACCAGTCCATGGAAACAGCAGCCTTGCTTGCTTGATCCCAACACCCCCAAAAATGCAAGGCTTCAACTAGTTTGTGATATCTAAGAAAGCCCAGGAATTGGATCATCTCCAAATAAGGGCATCCCCTCCCCAATTGGTGTGTCATGCGCCTTGAGGAAGAGGAAACCATAGACCACTCTTTCTACACCACAAACCGGCAACTGAAATCTGCTCCTTCTTGACAGTGTTCGACTTCACCTGGTATCGACCTAGGACCATCGACAACATTTTGTCGTCATGGATATTTTCCCCATTCCCACTCACATGCAGATTACTCTGGTTTATCTCTATCCATGCATTTGGGAAATATGGTTGGGAAGAAACCGTGAACGTTCCAAGGGGCAACTGTCAAGGAAATATCATCGATCAATTGCATCATGTCCCTAGCCTTGTCTTGGGTGATGATCCATAAGGAAGTCCATGACTTCTTGGCGACCATTCTATAAAGCCAGTAGAAAAACATTGTGGGATCCAAACCTTAGAAAACCAAAAAATCCCCAAACTGGATACCATCAACCCTCAGCAAAGTCGAGCTCAACTTCACTGGAAATTCCTAACAAATTCAGGATCAACAAGCGATGGAGACTCACTCAGTCACGAAAACTCAGGCCCTCCATTGGAGAATCCAAATATCTGATAGAAATTAGGGAAGTCATTTAGTGATAGAGGGCTAGAAAATCGGCTCAGGTCCCATGAAGTTTCAGGCATGTGTTTGACAAAAACAATAGTTTCCAACACACTTGGAGAGAAACTAATACTCCAGCAGAGATGCCATAGCTAATGAAGGAATCGCATACATGTACTTCTATCTGCCACACCCAACACAACAACTAAATCATTCAAGGCAAATCTCCTAGGCAACATTTTTCTCTTGGTCCTTCTCCCGGCTGTCTTCTATCTTAGCCATACCATTTTTACCCCACCGTCTTTTGTATAGAAAATAGAATGCAACACATTAGAATCTTGCATATAGGTTAAATTTGTAAACACAATATAGAATTACTTGGTAGTCATCAAGTTTATCAAAAGTGAAATGCAGATACCAATTGAAAAAAAGGGAGAAATGGTGAAGCACGTTTTACATTTAGATAGGTTCTGAATTCTTGTTGAACTCATGGTTTCCATCTCTATGTTTTGGACTCCTTGGATGAATGGCTATAAAAAATTGTCATAAGCACTTGGCTCCTCTACTCTCCATCTCTAGAGCACTTCCTAAGGCCAACAATCCGTTCCTTCTGTACAAAAGGTTATCCTCTTCACTATGTGAGATTAATGCAATCGAATACAGTCCTGCTGGCCAAGCAAAAAAGAGCAAAGCCTATATGAATTATTTGAACTGATTTAATACTTGTAGATTCAGAAACTGATGAGATTATGTAAGTGGAGAACAAGCATGGATCCTTCGAAGTAACAAAATGACATAACAAAATCCTTGAAACTACAAATTAACCCTTTTTTTTTTTTGGTGGGGGGGGGGGGGTTGATAAGCAGCGAAGCATTGAAGCCCTTGAAATAACGTTGAGGTTTCATAGCCCTGGCCAACAAGGCAAGAGTCTTTTCTGACTACAAAATGAACTGAAGAAGATAAACTACCAAAGCGATACTTCACTATATTGAAACAAAGGGGTAGTGTTCATTGCAACTAGTGAAGCTTTTTACAGTACTTTAAAGTCATGCTCTTTAGACAGGTTTGGGCAGAAGAACGACACACCCAGCCGCCCGCGATTGACATCAGATGCCTGGGGCTATTGTTCAAGAAACTTCAACGTACACATTGGATATGGAGCCCAAATTAAAATTCCACAGACAAGCGTTAATTTTAATATTACTAATAATGTTATTATACTCCAATGCTACAGTTTAGGCTAAGACAGAGCTCCAAGGCTGGACGGACTTGACAGTCTTTTATTAAGCCTTCTTTGAGATTGTCATTGATGATTTGATGCACCTTTTCTCTGAGTTGGAATGAATGCTACTTTCATTACATTAATTCCAATGAAAGAGGGCATTGAACATATTAGAGACTTCCAGCCAATCAGACTTACAAGTAGAACTTGTAAGATTTTGGCATAAGTGTTGCTGGCTTAGAGACTAAAGAGGTCATCTCTCCCCTTCCAAAGGCGCCTTCATTAAAGGCTGGCAAATTTTGGACTCAGCTTTGGTAGCACGAGTGCGTCTATCAAAGTCATATGGGCATTTCAGCGCTCATGTGCAAGATGGATCTAGAGAAAACCTTATAACCATGTTAATAGGCCAGTCCAAGATCAATCTACGTCTCTCATTGTGTTTGGCTGACACTCTCGGATCACCACCTATATCTCCTCTGCAAGATTTCCAATCTTTAACAATAGAACCCCCGGGATTCTTCAGATGCTTTAGGGGTCTTTACCAAGGTCAACTACTCTCACCTTTCCTATTTTCAAAAAGTGGAATGCTTTCTCCAGTGCATGCAGCTAGACCTATCTAGGAGTCCAAAGCCAACTCCACAGGACCTTTGATGTCACATCTCCAGCATGCCTATGATGCACTAATATTTGTTACCCAGATCATAGACAGATGGACAATAGTTGGCTGTTCTAGAGATGCTTCAAGTACGCTTCTCAACTTCAGGTAAATATTAACAAGACAAAATTGTTGGGGAAGGATCTAAACCAAATTGCGCTTCAAAGTTTCACAAATCCAACAGGCTGTGGTACTGAACTCCTACCTAGCAAATACCAAGGTTTTACTTATGCGTGGGCAAGCTAAATAAAGCAGTTTGGGAAAAAGTTATAGAGAGGTTTGAGGGATGGTTGGCCTCGTGGAAACATTTGCTAGATCTGAATACGGGCTCACAATACCCTTATAAAAGCAACTCATTCCAATTATCATCATCCGAGCCCTATCCCAACTATTTGGGATCAGCTACACTAAACTTGTTCAGTCATTCTGCTCTATCAAGGCTCATACCCTCAATCAGACTATAAGTCACCATATCTCTTCTCACTACTTCTATCTATGTCTTTTTGTGTCCTCCCCATTTCTTTTTAAAGCTTTGAACCAAATCGCCTCTCCTAACCAGTGCTATGCTAGGTCGACGCTGCACATGGCCAGACCACCTAAATTTACTTTCCCTCATCTTATCACCTATTGAAGCCACCCCTGTTCCCCATATATATTCATTCCAAATTCTATCATTTCTTGTCTTGCCACTCATACATCTCAACATCATCATCTCAGCTACGGTCATTCTATGGATATGTTGTTTCTTGCCCGCCCAACATTCCATTCCATAAAGCACGATTGGTCTTACAGCCATCCTATAGAATTTACGCTTCAGTTTCATTAGTAGGAAAATATCATATAAAACTCGAGAAGCACATCTCCACTTCGTCCACCTAACTCTAATTCCATGCACGACATATTCCTCAATCTCTCCATTCTTATAGATTATCGACCCAAGATATCAAAAATAATCTCTTTTACTAGTATATGTTGTGTCCTTATTCTGTATTGCTAAATGAGTGGTGAAGAAAATCTAGAAACTCTAGCGCCATTTCCTCTATAAGGGGCCCCACGAAGTTAACATGTACCATTTCTTCAACTGTGAAACAATTTGGCACCCCAAAGATTAAGGTGGTCATGGCATTGATCAAAAGGTTAATGTGGCTTTGTTGGAGAACTGGAACTGGAGGTTTGGGGAGCCACAAGGACATCTGTGGATCGATGCAAACCATAGATCACATTTCAGGAGCTTGGAAAACATCAGATCAACCACAAACCAAGGCCTGACCCAAATTAAATTCAAGGAAATCCAATCTTGGATGGTCTTATGGTTGGGATCTCAAATATTTGCATAGTGGTTCCATAGTCTGGTAGAGGTAGCCCCCAAGATCAATATCACAGACTCATAAATGTTTGAACGAACCAATGACCACCTGATATGCAGCACAACATTTAGACGCGCCTCAAGGACAATGAGCTACAAACTACATCAAGTTGCACAAGCTAATTCAGCAAGCATGTATCCCAACCTCCAGAGTAGACAAGATGGTCTGTGCCCAAAAAGTAACCATTTTTTCTGAGCGTCCTGCTCTTATTCTCCAGTCCTACCAGCAGTAGCTTTAAAGTTTTGGTCTATCCAGGATCCTCAAATGTTCAGGTGTTTTTTTGATTGGCTAGAATACACAATGCACTTACTGTTAACCATCTTAGAAACCATAGTGAGCCTATCCGTCATAGGTACACCATATGTGAAGAAGATGAGGAAACGGTGCATCACCGATTTCTCATTTGCAAAGTAGCTAAAGCTATTTGGACCTAACTATTTTTGGCCTTGGCTGGGTCTGTCCTCCCTGTCAAGCACCATTTTAGCAACACTACCCCTTCCAAGGGCGGGAATGATCCTTTAGTATGGCCAAAATGAAAGGAAAATTAGTGCTCACATTATTGATTGGGCACTAACATGGAAAGACCTCTGGGGATTCACATATGGAGACCTACACCCCACTGGCAAACCATAGGATGGACTTCATATTGTAAAAGAAGCCATCATTGGATCACTCGGGCAACAATGGCCATCTTATTGAATTTTGATAGTGGATCTAGGGGTAACGCAGGTCCAACAAGGAATTGGAGGTATCTTCTTAAATCACCATGGGGGAAGGTTTATGTGATCTGGAACAACAGGAACATGTACCAAAAATGAATCTGAAGTAAAGCACAGCGTGCTCGTATCAGGATATAGAAGCCAGAGTGGGGCACGGGCATTATTATGGTGGAAAGAGACTAGGCAAAAACCAAAGATGGGCCCATAATCCCTCAAGTTGCCCAGGGAGACTTCAAGAAAACTTCAGTGCAACTCAATTTATCTCACTAGGCTCAAATGTGATCTTCCAGCACTCTTGACCAGAATCGGATGAGTATCCAGATATCATATCCAAAGAAAGTATACTCAGAACTGGTTTTTTTCATCGATCCAATGACATAAGCTGAGCTGCTCCTATTTTTGTAATAGTAGTATTTTGTCCATAGTATAGAGCATCAAATTTGTAAAAATTTGATTTCATCAATAAAAAACAATATAGCAATTCATCACAAAAGACTTTGTTGTTCTGCTCAAAGAAGAATACCTCAACATCACCTACTAAACAAGAAGCATTAGCCATCAGTTCTTGTGAAAAAACAGCAGGATTTATGTTTCGCTCTGCCCACCTGTCATCCAAACCCTTTAACTTCTTATAGTACTCTAGCATTCAGTAACATCTTTTACAAAGAGAATATCTATATGTTTTCTATATAGGAAAAAGAAGTTATATTTCTATGAATAGCTTCTCACCCAGAAACACCATCGGCAACGGCAATAACCCCACCATTGTGATTGCTCACAAAGAAAGCATCTTCACCACCTTTATCGACCTTGACATGATAAAATGAATGAAAGAAGCCATAAATGAATCAAAACCAAATTGAGAGAAATTCCCATTCCAAATCAACAAGATATTAATAGCTTTATCACCCAAAAGTGAAAAAGGAGACATAGGTGCACCTTTGCTGGATGTGGGATAAGGTGAGTTCCAACAGAAAGGGACACTTCAGTCCTACAGCCAGTGAAAAATATATCAATATGATGGCTACAATGTTCACACCTCCTTCACAAATATCAAGCAGGTAGGATTCACATATCTATTCAAAAATTGAACATTCTATCGGTGGGTTCAAGCCTTTGTCGCATAAATACGTTCCCACAGTCACAAAATCGATGCACGACAGAACAAATTTGGATAGTTCAGGGTACATTTGCGAATCTAGCAACGAGACCCAGTCGACAGAGAAAAGGAAAAGCAAATGACACACGATTCCTTTGTTCCTTAAAGCTCTTGAACAGTTAACACAGACACACGCACACACAAAATGTGTTTCAACCATATTCAAGGAAAGAACCCAATTCACAAAACAGAAAAAGGGAGAAACCCATGATTCCAGTTCACATTAAAGTTCTTCAGTAGGTGAAAAGAATACACAATTATATGTTAAACATTGAGAGTTTCAGACCAACCTAAGCAGAGCAGGTGGGGCTTCATCAAAGGCAGCAGAAGAGCATGAAAACACAGGAAATGAAGGCTTAGTCATATTAAGCCACCGCAAACGTGAGGAATTTGAAGGGAAAGAAGGCGAGAAAGGGTGAAATGGCATTGCTGGATTGGCCATAGGCGCTACAGCCATGAGGCCTTAAATCTCTCTCACACCATGTTAATCATTACGTGGAAAGCCGAGGATTTTAACTTGTTGAGCTCGGAGGAGGCCACGTTGCAAAT
This sequence comes from Amborella trichopoda, assembly GCF_000471905.2. The sequence continues at coordinate 1,075,816 of NW_006499296.1, read as the reverse complement.
AAAAATTACTTCTATGACCATTCTTCCCGGTGTTGTTACAATTAGATTCGGAAGAAGGCTTCATAATTGCTTTTTTTAAAAATAAAAATAAAAAAACTAGATATAATAATTACATAAAAAAAACGGTTGGACCGTTGGTTAAAATTGGTTTTAGATGGACCACCTATTTGCATCCAGTTTTAAGATTGATGATTTATACCTCCAAACCGCATATTGTTGAAATGCAGTCGAGTCCACATGAAGTAATTGTTTTTTTTTAAAAGATTTTAATATAAATAAAGTTTGGATGAGGTTTTTATAAAGCGTGGACCATATGAAAATAAAATAAATCCTCACTTTCATTTTCATGATAGCTTTGAAATCAATTTTCAACACCGACGATGAAATTAAAAATTCAAAACATAGTAAAATCTTGCGGATCTATGAATATTTATTTTTAAGGCAAAATAGACAGTTTAGATAATTTGTTAAAATATATATTATTTTTAGAGTTTGAAATCCTAATTTGCTTCCACAATCATAATGTTCAAGCCAAGATGATCGATGTAAAAGTTTTATAATGCATGAAGTACAATGTTCGATGAGTTCCAAGGTGAGGCTTTACTTATTTTGATAGCATCGCAACCCTATCAAACTATTTTCCATGAAAATTTATTTAATTAATAAAAATTTAAAACTAACAAATTCAAAAAAAATTACTGAAAATATCTATGTTTCATCTAAAATGGCGGAAGAGGCTAAATCAGACTGAAGTGGGTCAAAGCTTTAGCCAAAGAGGACGAATTAGACTGAAGCGGACTAAAGTGGTCCGCGGCAGGCCCAAGCAGATGCATGAGAGCTTCGCTTTCCTTCGATCTAGGCAAAAAAAAATCTAAAAACTTTGGCCTCTCCTGACGATGCGAAGCGAATCTCACAATATTACTATTTCCTTCCTTGACTTATTATGTTTCATTTTTGTTTTTGGAGAACTACTTATTCAAAAATCAAGATTATAGTTAGCAAGTCTCCCATTAAAACACAATTTTTTCAAAATAATCTCCAATTTTTTAAAATCTATTGAGAACTTTGGGTTTTTCAAAAGATCTACAAAAAAAATGCATTTTTTTAATAGAATCAATACAAATCGGTATTTTATCTTTCTTCAAAAAACTTTTCAAAAAAATTCCTCCCTATAATTTTATCTCTTCCTTTATTAAGCATATTTGAATCTTGGTTTAGAGATAACCACATTAAAAGTTGAAGGTGAAGCAAATTAAAAATCTTGATTTAACAAAAATTTCCATTAAAAATTATCACCAATATGTTCTCTTAAAAAACTACAATATATTCTCTACAAAATAATCCATCAAAATAACCACATATCTCAAAACACTAGTTAGAATTAGATTGAAAACTCTTTTTTTCCACTAAACACAGATTGTCATTATAGGGAACAAAAGAGAGATGGACAACCAAATATTTAGGCTGCTAGGAATTTAGGGTGAGCTTCAAATATTTGGATTTACTTAAGCATTTTGTTATTATTTTTTGCATAAATAATTTTTATTAATTTCACCTTTTCAATTTTATTTTATTTTATTAGTGTATACAAGCATAACAATTTTGATGGATTACTATTTTAAATTTTTACATTTTTGGGTTTTAGTTAATTGCAATCCTATATTAATGATGTCTTTGAATTTTTCTTCCAACAATAATCCCATACCTTGTTTCCGTTCTTGTTATTTGCGAGTGTGGTTCTTGTATTTAGTATTGTTGTCGTTGTTATAAAATTGTATGTTTCTAATAAATCTATCACATATTTTGTATCAGGAAAACGTAGCAAGGATTGTTGCATTTATTGAAAGTTAAACAAAAATTTGTCAAGTATGACTCTAACGATACGAGATAATAAAATTTAAAGTTTAATGGTTTTAATATATCCATACAATAACGGCATCTCAGAATCTTCAACTGCAATATATATATATATATTTTTTATTTTACACTATTTTTTTTATCCAAATTCAAAATGTTTATGATTTTCTAAATTAACTAATTTTTGACGATCTGTATTTTTTACCCAATTTTTTGCATCCAACTTTTTGGGCCAAAACCAATTTATCAGCGATGTTTAATATCATTATTCCTTGCCTTGTTGACTATGATCTAGATCTGTTTTTTAAATGAAACCAACCTAGAAATCCAGGTCTGTTTGTACATTGTCGATTTGCAATATTGTTCCCCAAGGTTAGATTGACAATAACAATTTTTAAACACTGTTTAACATCCCCGCTTCGAGATCGGAATGGCCAACCCTTGTTATTTTTGAAGAAATCAAATAATAGAAATAAAGAGAATAAATGGCGAAAATATAAAGAAAAATATAAAATCAAGAATTCATAAATTTGATATTACAGGTGTATAATTCAAATTCAAAACTAAAACACTTCAACCAAAAAACACTTTTGAAAGAAAATGGCAAGAACGAATTGGCCAAAACAAAAAAACAAAAAACAAAAATTGATTTTAGATTATTCAAAATAATTGGTTCAGGCTTTTGTGGATAAATGCGATAAAACGTTTTAGGACAAATTTGAATGGATTTGGTGAAATAAAGAGAGGGATATGAAAGATTTTTTATTTCGGGTTCATAAACTCCTAAAATTTAGACACTCAATTTTCTTTTATTTTGATTCCTCGTCCATTTATTTAGAGGATTGCTTTGTTAATGTGCTCAAATGCCAACAATTGGAAATAGGTTTCAAGTTGTTTGGTTGAAATTCGAGGGATAATAAAGGTATATTTATGATAATTTCCTTATTTAATAGTGTTTCACAAGTATTTTGAGTAATCAATTTAGATCCTCTTATTTCTATTCGTGCTCAAGAAATTATTTGATGGAAAAATCTTAGCAATTTGTTGTTCACTTATTAATTGTACATCAGTCTATTTGATATAAGATATCCTTACATTTTATAATAGGAAAAAGTTTACATAAGGTGTCAACCTTATATTGTACAAGTAAGGTGCACCTCAAAAGTTACAGGAAAAGGCTGTTTCATCATTAGAGATCCCTCCAATTGGTCATATCCACTTCAATATCTATGAATATGAAAGACAAATTGAATTTTAAGTATTAATAATGGTACATCTTGTAACCCATTATCTAGACCGTCCATTATCAAGATATTTAAGTATCCATAGATTTGCTAGATTTGAACCATTTGTGGAGCGTTTAATTTCCTAATAGGGGTGAAAAATATATTTTAAGGTGATCATAAGAGTTTTGGTGCCTTAAATATATCTCATCTTGTAACGAGATTTTGGGGTGCACCTTACTATGATTGTATAAGGTGTCATGAGATTGAGTGGTTGACACCTTGTACAAACCTCAAGCTTTATAAACATGATCATGTGAAATCATCTAATATGTATAAATAAGGAAGTCAAATTTTTTATTTTGAATATATAAAGTATTATAATTAGAGATTGGATCCAAAGAGTAGTCTTAGATGGATTTAAAATTGGCGTAACTGCCAGTACCGACGATTTGAGATTTTTCAACCAAATACTTAAAATAACAAAAGTAGTATTTCTTAGATAAAACGGATTATGAGTTTTAAATAATTAGATTTGACTGCCCCTAATTTTTCTAGAAAATACTCATCTAGTGAATATTAAGTGGATCCCAAAATTTCAAAAAAACATTGCTTAAGTAATGATTTGAGCTTTTTAAACTGAAACACAAAGTGAACTTTGAGAGCAAAAAAATAGTGATTCGTGCTCTTATGGATTCTCATTGTATACTTGCCCTCTCAGATATAACACTCATATAGAAGATATTATGATATAAACTTAATTTTGCTTGTTGATTTAGTACTATTGCTTAATTTTTTGAAATTATTCTAGTTATATTTTCTATTATAAAGATCTATTTACGAAAATGAATATTGTGGAATAGAGACCCTTTCCAGAGAAACATGATATTTTGTAAAATAAAATCCAAATTCTAGAATGACATCCCTAAAATTAAGAATCCTAAAAATACCATAGTTTGATTTTTACCTGAGGGCACTTCAGCACATTGCGATTTCTTTTTATTAGCAGTAGATTAGTTCATGAATTATTATTATTTATTCTTTAATGCAATATGATACAAGATTATACCATATAATATAGATTATACTATATTTTATATCATATTCTTTCTTTTATACTATATTATATATCATATTCTTTCTTTTATACTATATTATATAATATAACATACTATAGTTTGTTATAATTTTTAGAGAGAGAAACTATCTGACTTTTTAAGTTTTAGCAAGAGAAAGTATCTTAAAATTTAGAAAGATAAGCTATATCAAATTTAATGTTTTAGAATGAGAAGCTATCTCAAAATTTTAACAGATAGAAATTATCTCAATTTTGAAGTTTTAGAGAAAGAAAGTATCTCAAAATTTTTAGAGAGATAAACTATTTCCAATTTCAAGTTTTAGAGAGAGAAACCATCTCAAAAATTATAGAGAAAGAAAGTACATAAAAAGTTATAGCGAAAAAAACTATCTCAAAATTTTTATATTACATTAAAATTTGTAGAGAAAAAAACTATCTCAAAGTTTTTAGAGAGGGAAGCTATCTTAAATTTCAAATTTTTAGGAAGAGAAACTATATCAAAATTATTAGAGAGAGAAACTATCTCACAAATTTTAGAGAGATAAACTATCTTCATTTTTAAGTTTTAGAGAGAAACTATCTCAAAAATATTAGATAAAGAAAACTACATCAAATTTCAAGTTTTAGAGAGAAAAACTATCTCAAAAATTTTAGAGAGAGAAGTTATATTAAAATATTTAGAGAGAGAAACTATAGCAAAGTTTTTAGAGAAAGAAACTATCTTAAATTTCAATCTTTTAGATAGAAACTATTTAAAAAAATTTAGTGAGAGAAACTAACTCCATTTTTTTTAGAGGGAGGCATTATATCAAATTTCAAATTATAGAAAGAGAAACTATCTCAAAAAATTTGAGAGAAACTATATTAAAATTTTTATCGAGAAAATCTTAAAGTTTTAAGATAGGTAAGCACTATCAAATTTCAAATTTTTAGAGAGAGACACTGCCTTAGAGTTTTTAGAGAAAATTTTTAGAATGAGAAACTATATCGATTTTCAAATTTTATAGAGATAAACCATTTCAAAAATTTTAAAAAGAAAAACTATCTATAATATCTAGTTTGTTGTGCTCTCCCTCTGCCTGTTTCATAGTGTGTTTACCAAACATGAGACACAATATGTTTGAGTAATTTTTTTTGGTAAACTATTTGCATATGTAAATATTTTGCCTGTAATTTTTTTTTCAAACTATTTCAAAACAACTTTCAAAGGTTCTTCTGGGAATACGATTTTCCTTTGAATTTTTTACTTGTCTTTTCTAGAGGTGGGCAACTTTCAAATTTTAATTAATTGTGAATTAATGTGATAAAAATTTTATTTATTTCAATAATGAAGGAAGCAACACTTTGGAAATCCAAAAACAATTTAATTAATTGTGAATTAATGTGATAAAAATTTTATTTATTCCAATAACGAAGAAAGCAATATTTTGGAAATCCAAAAAGAGCAAGAGTGGCTAGTTTGGTGAGGAATAATGAAGGTATAACTACTAGAACAGGCAGGAGCTAAAATTGGCGAGGAAATTAGGGAATACAATGGTAATCGAAGAGGATGTGTCTAATACAGTAAAATGGTGTGATGGGGAGATAGAGGATGTGTTTAATATAGTAAAATGGTGTGATGGGGAGATGAGCGTAATATTTTTTTTTTTTTTTGAGTAGCTCAGTAGTAAGAATTGAACTTTGAGATGAGAGTACCATAAAAAGTGAATGGGCTAGCTCGTCATTCCCTTTAAATCAATCTTGATTCTCTAGGGATAGTCGAGGGCCATCGGGTCGGGATATTGAGAAATATGGAGGCAGATTCTTTTGCAAGACAATGGATAGAAGCTCAAGATTTGCATGTTGTGTATTTCTATCAAAATAAAAAAACAAGGATGGAAGTGGTTATTGTTGTAAAAAAGAAAAAGAAAAAAAAGAAGAAAAGAAAATGACCTCTACCCCTTATTTCAAAATTTCCATGCATGATAACCCATTGGGTTCACCAAAATCCCTTCTAACCCCTCAAGTTTAAAACTTTGGGATTCTTAGCCCCCCAATTATGTTTTGAAAATATATAAAATGAGACTATTTACCTTTGATACAAGGTGGTTACAATTAACCTTGACCATTAGATGTGAAATTGGGTGGCTATATTTATTCCAATGACCAAGCTAAAACTTCAAAAGAAATTTTTTCGAACTTTGTGACACACTCAAGCTATCAGATTTTACATATGATGGTTGTAAGTAATTATGACCACCTTGTATTAAAAGTAAATGAACTCATTGTATATAATCCCTTATGTTTTTTCTTTGTTGTTTTTACAATTTTGTTTTATAAAATACCAAACCCATCAATTAGTTAACTCCATTCCCTTTCTCTTCCATTGCCAAAACTAATCTTACCTCCGTGGATCCCACTCTACAAATTTAGACTTGAAAAGAAAATGATTTTTTTAATATTATGACCTATTTTACAATTGCATCATTATCTTTTGAACTTGGAAATAATCAAGTTTTTATTACTGTTGTTAATGGATTATTAATATTTATTTATTTATTCAGTTATTAATTTTTTATCAAAATACCTATAAAAGATGAATTATTTAACAATCAATAAATTGTCGGTGGTATTATTATTATTTAACAATCAATAAATTGTCGGTGGTATTATTATTATTATTGTTGTTGTTGTTGTTGCTGCTGTTGCTGCTGTTGTTGTTGCTGCTGCTGTTGTTGTTCCTACTGTTGTTGTTGTTGTTGTTGTTGTTGTTGTTGTTGTTGTTGCTGTTGTTGCTGTTGTTGCTGTTGTTGTTGTTGTTGCTGTTGTTGTTGCTGTCGTTGTCGTTGTTGTTGTTGTTGTTATTGTTGTTGTTGTTGTTGGTGTTGTTATTGTTGTTGTTGTTATTGTTGTTGTTATTGTTGTTGTTGTTGTTGTTGTTGTTGGTATTGGTGTTGTTGTTGTTGTTGTTGTTGCTATTGTTGGTGTTGTTGTTGGTGTTGGTGTTGGTGTTGTTGTTGTTGTTGTCGTTCACTTTAACATAGATCATTTGCGGGCTTTTCTGTTTTTTGTTTTCGTGTATGGAAGACAAGCCCCTACTTGTTTTTTTTTTCAGATAGACTAGGAATTAGCTTTTTTGAAGGTGTCAGTGTCGGCTGGATTGGAGAAGTGTCATCATGATTGAAAAACACAAAATGATAACTAAGTATGGGGGTGCTTGGAGAAGTGTCATCATGATTGAAAAACACAAAATGATAACTAAGTATGGGGGTGCTGCCACCACCACGACCCAGCCCCTTTCTTAGATCATTTGCAGGCTACTAAAGAAAAGTTCCTGCAAACATTGTACATTTGCATTTTAGCTAGTATTTTTCTTTTTAAATTTTATATTTATTTCATTTTGGCTAAAATTCAAGGTCATAATGATTATGTTGGCGATTTGTCCTCATGATTTTTATTTATAGTTTATTTTTTATTGAAATTACATTTGTATGCTAAGGTGGCCCTTTAACTTCATGTTACAAAGTCGAAACCAAGTTTTTAAACAATAAATTTATCCTGGATCATCATTCAAAAAAGCAGGTTAAATCGACGGTCAGGATCGGCCTGATGGGGCCTTCAAAAAATAGTACTTTTTTAAAAAATATACTACTTTTTTAGGTTTTTCAAAAAATTAATGGTACTTGATTATGATTTTTTATTCTTTTATTGAAAATATGCAAATACTGAGAACCTGTCTCATGTCGAAATGTACATTGTCCATTAATTTCACTTCATAGTCAACAATTCATTTTCTCAATCTTAGATTATGTAAATGGATAAATAAATATGTTCCCATAAAAGCCCAATTCAACACTAAAATTATTTCTCGTGCGGTGCCATCTGAATCAATTCAAAAAATATCACAATAATTTACATTTAAAAGTGAAATGAAAAGACACATATGGACTCTAGAACATGTTGGAGTCTTTGTGCCCAAGCTGAGGTGCACAATTTTTTAGAAGTATCCAAAATGAAATCTATAAGATCACAGTTTAACTACCAATTTCTTCCTTATGTATTTAAATCATAACAGACTTGAAGAGAAAGATATGTGATAAGTTAAAATGTGTAACTTATTTCGTATGTGGAGAAAGAGAGAGGGGGGAGAGATTGAGAGAGAGAGAGAAGAGAGGGCAAGGGAGGGGGAGAGAGAGCATGGGTAATAGTATATCTTACTAAAAAAATAAATAAAAATAATGGTGTTGAATTGTGATTATTAGGATGCTCATCAAGGGTAAAATATTAATTCAACCATGGAACATCAACAACAACTATATATTTTACCCCTCTACATACTCTTATCTTTTTATCTAGCAACCAATTCTTTTGTAATAAAGAGACTTGTGACCTTCATAAATCAAAGGTAGACCATACATTGTATATTTTTCTTAGTTTTCATAGAGACGTTATTATTTTTCTTCGTTTTGGTTTTCACTAGTGGAGGTCGAGGAGATTACAAACAAAATTGGATTCTAAACACATTACCATTTTACCACATCTGAATGGAAGATGTGATCCCATGAGAACAAGTAAACTTTCAATAATTTTTAAATAAATATATAGATGTTTCCTCTCCATTCCACTATACTAATAATAAAAATTTGGAGAAAGACATATACCCTCCTTTCTAAAATTATTATCCCAAAAAATAACCCCGGGCTATAATCCCCTCTTAAAAAAAAATTGAAAAAAAGAAGACATTTAACCCCCTCTTTACCTTTTTCATTGTCTAAATTATTGTATCACCCTCTTTTTTTCTAATAGCCTCATCATATAAATGGAATTTGTAATGCATCTTTTAACTTGTGAGGTTTATGAGATAAGAGAGAGAGAGAGGGTGAGAGAGAGAGAAAGAGAGATAAGTATTTAGGGAAGTTTGCTAAAGAGAGAGAGCAGGAGCAAGACGTCTATAGGTGAGGAAGAGAGAGAAAGAGAAGGATAGCTTTTCGCGATTTAGATAACAAGTTAATTAAGAAGAAAACAAAAAAATTATATAATTTAGACAATGAAAAAAATAAAAAAAAAGTTAAAAAGTTTTTTTTGTTTAACTTTGAGGTTTCATGAGATTTCTCTCGGATTAGAGGTTATTTGGGATTGTAAGTTTAGGGATGGAGGAATATTTCTTTTTTCCTTAAGAAAAGCTATAGAAGAGTTTGTTGCCTATTGCTCTTAAAAACAACGAAAAAGAAATAGATAGTTACCTCTTGCTTGAAAGAAGAGTCACAGTTTTGTATATAATATACATCAATTAGTGCCTTTTTCTCTTTAGCGTTACCCATCTCTCTCCTCTCCTCTCACTCTAGCGTTACCTATTTCTCTCGGATTACTCATCTTTTTCCCCCCTCTTTCTCTTATTGCATTGGAAATTATTTTTCATTAGCATATTTGGATCGTGTGAAATTGTTTTCTAAAAAATATTTTTGTATGGAAAGAATTATCTCATGTGGTTGAGTGGAGAAATATTTTTATACGAATTGGTCTTAGTGCATCTTTTCGCACCTATTGGTAATTAATTGCTGTGAAAATATTAAAAAAAAAAATTCATATGAAAATATTTTTAAAAAAACAATTTCTCGCTAACCAAACATGTAGCCATTTACACATTGAGGACTTCCAAAGGGTCGCTGGCACCCGCCTCCTCCCAGGGAGGTTATGGGTTTTATGAGCGTGAGGAAAATGTTTGTTGTCCAAAAAAAAATTAACAAATAAATAATATAAAAGAGCACGAGAGAAATAGAGGGTTGTGAGCATGTGCCACTCAAGCACACGTGTATGGGTACCTCCTCAATCGTAAAAGGAAGTGGGCCATCCCTTTCAAAAGGAGGCTTTCAAATTATAAAATATGAATTATAAAGTATGAAAAAAAATAAAAAAACATAAAAATTGAAAGGGAAATAGGCCCTACCACCACCTTCTCTCTTTAACAAAAAATTTAAGAATTTTTTTTAAGAGATTGTATACAATGAGAACATTTATTTTTGGTATAGGAAGGTCACAATTACTTACAACCATCTAATATAAAATCTGATAGTTTACGTATGTCACAAAGTTCGAGATTTTTCATTTTGAACTTTGAGCTTGGTCAATGAAATAAATGCAGCCCCTCAAATTCACATCCAATGGTCAAGATTGATTGTAGTCATCTTATACCAAAGGTAAATGGTCTCACTATATACTTTCTTTTTTTTTTTTAAAGGTGGGACGTTTATAGTAGAATTGTTCGATACACACTGGAATCGTCTGGCTCTCTTTAGGAGAGGTTGGTTCCTTGTATATAAAAAGGAAATGGCACGGCCTAGCTAATGTCTAAGTTGGATCGGCCGATTGTAACCCAGAATAGTGATTGTTTTAAAACTTTTGTTGAAATTAATGTTCATAAACTTGGATCGCTGGGTTGAATTGGTCAATAGTCAAGTCACTGAGGCGGACCAATTGGCTCAACCGAATCTTTTAACAAACATAAAAAATAAAAGAAAATACAAAATAGAGAAAATAAAAAAAAATAAAAATACCATCAAAGCTTCTAAATCAAATATTTGACTTCATCACGTAGGAATAAAAAACTAAAAAAACATACTTTAGGAAGAAAAATTCAAAATTGGATCTAAGATGTTTTTGTTTTTTATTGGGGCTTTTGTAGATCGATGTGAGAGGAGCATTTTGGGACGAATTTAAACGAATTTAGTGAAACATTGAGAGAGAAATTGGATATTTTTAATTTTACTTTGAAAAAGCCCCAATAATTTGGAATCTCTTTTGATCCAACAAATTGTAGTGATCCAACACATATATGAGGGATATACACCCATCTATATACATATTCATATTGATATATATGTGTAATGATGTATATCACTATCAACATGATAGTGTATCCACACACTAGCACACCCCCATACTCTAGCACCCTGTCAAACTCAAGATGTGACCAACTAGTAGTTTCAGGTGCATAGCGTGACCAAGAGAAGCAGTGGTTTCAGGTGCATAGTGTGATCAGGAGAAGTAGTGGTTGTCATGCTCAGATTGCTTAATCAAAGCACAAAAAGCGGCAACCCTCAGGAACAAACGGCCTCAAGAACAGACAACCTCATTAGAGTAGGCTCGACCAATCAGACAAAAAATATTCAGATCTTCACCAGACACATAAAAGGTCGAAATAACTGAAAAAACAGAATGGCACTTGGAAGAGCCAACAAAACTCAATGTAGATCTGTGATCGATTCAGTAGCTCGCAAGCCAGAACAAAGACAGACGGGCTCAAATCAAAGGTTAACTAATGGTTGTTTTACAGAAAATTAAAACACGACTCAGTGGTCATTTTACAGAAAGTCAAAACATGACTTGGCAAAGAGACATATCACATAGTTGTGTTTGATAGTCGAAACACAACTCGGTATCTATTTTGCAAAGAGTTGAAACATGATACAATAGATCGGCCGTTTTCAAAGACCATTTTCAGAGTTGGATTTAGAGGCGGCTTTCATATCCAGCTCAACAATACAACATCAGAAGAGAGCTCAATCACAAAGGGTTCTGTGACGGTTGCAAAGTGCATCAGAAAACAAATACATTAAAAGAGAGACATCCTTTCACTCGGCCCTAAGCACAAGGGAACAAATTGCAAAATTTGGTGAAAAGTTTGGTAAACGGTAATGGTTGCAAAATTTGGGGCATGATATCATGGACACCGGATGATTATGTGGCAGTAGGCACAACATAAGCTTCGTTTGAAGGCTTAAATGGTCACAATAAAAATATGGAATTTATTATGTGCACAACACAATTTTAAGGAGAGAGGCAAGGGGATGTCAAGTGCAATGACAGAGCTTGCTCGGGCAATGGAAGGCAGGTCAACGTAAATGAGTGGTCCAAGAGCAATGGAAGATAGAGCTTGCTCGGGCAATGGAAGGCAGGTGAACGTCAATGAGTGGTGCAAGAGAGCTTGCTCGGGCAATGGAAGGCAGGTGAACGTCAATGAGTGGTGCAAGAGCAATGGAAGACAGAGCTTGCTGGGCAATGGCAGGCAGGTGAACGTCAATGAGTGGTGCAAGAGAGCTTGCTCGGGCAATGGAAGGCAGGTGAACGTCAATGAGTGGTGCAAGAGCAATGGAAGACAGAGCTTGCTCGGGCAATGGAAGGCAGGTGAACGTCAAGGAGTGGTGCAAGAGAGCTTGCTCAGGCAATGCAAGGCAGGTGAACGTCAATGAGTGGTGCAAGAGCAATGGAAGACAAAGCTTGCTCAAGAAATGGAAGGCAGGTGAACGTCAATGAGTGGTGCAAGAGCAATGGAAGACAGAGCTTGCTCGGGCAATGGAAGGCAGGTGAACGTCAATGAGTGGTGTAAGAGAGCTTGCTCAGGCAATGGAAGGCAGGTGAACGTCAATGAGTGGTGCAAAAGCAATGGAAGACAAAGCTTGCTCAGGCAATGGAAGGCAGGTGAACGTCAATGAGTGATGCAAGAGAGCTTGCTCGGGTACTGGAAGGCAGTTGAACGTCAATGAGTGGTGCAAGAGCAATGGAAGACAAAGCTTGCTCGGGCAATGGAAGGCTGGTGAACGTCAATGAGTGGTGCAAGAGCAATGGAAGGCAGCTTGTTGTGATAGCAATGGGAATGGGAAGGAGTCCCTTTGACGCAAATAATTTATGCAATTGCGGATGCAAGTAAAGGAGGCCTTGTATTGGGAAGCAAATTTGCAAAAGCAAACGAAAGCAAAAGGAACGAAAAAAAAAGCTTACAGATTCTTGATGCAGAAGCAAACAGAAGCAAAATCAAACTCCTTTTTTTTTTTGCACAGGTTGGGGTTTCACGATCCTGGAGCAGTGAACCAGAGAACCAAAAGGGAGCAGTGAACCAGAGAACCAAAAGGCTTAGAGATTCAAAGCCCTTGACGAGGGCTATGAATTGAAATAGTTGAAACAATTATGTGGCGGTAGAGCTCGGATCTTTGGTTGGGGAGAAAATGACATGAAATTTCTGGAACCAAACTGAATCTAAGACGTCGATGCGGAGCAAAGAGGCTATGACAACCTTAGTCATGAGCTGGACTAGAGCTCGAATCTGGGGTTGGGGAGAAAACGACATTAAATTTTGCTCGGATCTGGGATTAGAGAGAAAACGACATGAAATTTCTGGAATGAATCTAAATATGAAGCTTCGATACGGAGCTCGAATCTAAATATGAAGTGTCGACACGTAGCAAGAGGCTACGACAAACTCATATCTGAGCTCCACCTCATATCTAAGATGGAGAAACTGGCAACCTCAAATCTGAGCTCAGATCTGAGATTGAGAAACTGGCAACCTCAAATCTGAGCTCCACTTTATGAGGTTGAAAATCCTAGCTCTAATACCATGTTAGAATATCATAATTCTGTATATTGATTGATAATGAATATACAAGATCGCGTTAAATATATGGTAATGGTTCCATACTTGATAATTACTAACTAATCTTATCACAATGAATTCTCTATGTATACTGATTGATAATGAATATACAAGATCCCGTATAAATATATGGTAACGGTTCGATACATGATAATTACTAATTAATCTTATCACAATTGATAAGATGTTAGAATATCATAATTGATTACTGATAATTACTAATTAATCTTTTCACAATTGATACCATGTTAGAATATCATAATACTAACTATTTGTATATTGATTGATAAATAATATACAAGATACCGTTTAAATATATGGTAACGGTTCGATACTTGATAATTACTAACTAATCTTATCACAATTAAGAGATACCTAAACACCTAATCTTATCCATAAATATATGATCATACAGCATCACGATACCATGTTAGAATATCATAGTACTAACTATTTGTCTATTGATTGAGAAATAAAATACAAGATACCGTATAAATATATGGTACCGGTTCGATACTTGATAACTATCTAACTAATCTTATCACAATTAAGAGATACCTAAACACTTAATCTTATCCATAAATATATAATCATACAGTATTGATATGTATCATAATGATGTATATCAATATTAACACGATCAAAATAAGAATTTGAGATATGTTATTAGAGTGGGTGCTTGGCAATAGAACCAACATGATTCTTGCTTGTTCAGAGTGGACTTGAATTATTCAAAGTTTAAAAAAAACGTTCAAATAATAATGTTAATTTAAATAATATCTTAATTTTAAAATAAAAAATCATAAAAATATAATAGAAGGGAACGAGGTGATGCGGCCGATCTGGATAACTGATTCCTTGATAGACCTATGTTGTTCCCTCATGAAACTCGACAAGGCTATTAAAGTCATACCGATTCCTGGTTCTGTCTAATTATTACTCAACGCGCCCATTCCCGGTCTGAATCTGATCTCCAGCAACAATGATGGGGATGTAAAAAAACTTTTAATCATCTACAAAAAACTGGCATGCAATAAATTCCAAGAAGCACCAGTGGTCTAGTGGTAGAATAGCACCCTGCCACGGTACAGACCCGGGTTGGATTCCCGGCTGGTGCAAATGTTATTTTGGCCTTTCAATTCAAGGCCTTTTTAACATGTTAAGGAAGAATTCATACCATATGCATTAGGATGAGGTTTTAAAAATGGGTGCAGTGCAGTTTGTATATAGCCGAGGCTCTAAGCAATCGTAAGGCCTTTTTAACATGTTAAGGAAGAATTCATACCATATGCATTAGGATGAGGTTTTAAAAATGGGTGCAGTGCAGTTTGTATATAGCCGAGGCTCTAAGCAATCGTAAAGCGCACCTTCAAATAGTGTGGAGAAATATGGTTTTAATATTGGAAATTTTTGTGAAAGCCTTAAAATATATTTTTATTTTTAATTATAAAATTTAAAGCTTAAAAATAATGTAGCTTAAATTTATCTATGAAAATTTGAAAATTGACGGTAAAAAAATAACTTATAAGATGCACTATTTTCAAAACTTGAAATCCATTTTTTGTCATGTCCATGCATCTTGATGTCGAAATGATCAATTTGAAGATATATGGGCATCCAAATAACTTCTTCTAGTGAAATTTTTGAGGTGCGCTCTAATTTGATTGTTTAGAGCCTCACACTTATATAAACTTTCTCCTTAACAAATTGAGCAAGATTTCCGCAGGCGTTAGGATGGGGTTTTATAAATTATATCTAGATCCAATGATCCGGATTGGGATTGGACGTCCCTGGATCGAGATTAGAGGGTGATCAAGTAGATTAATACTCCATGTTTCCTTTATAGGGAAAAGTTTATATAGAGCCAAAGCTCTAAACAATCAAATTAGTGCCTGTCTCAAAAAATTTATTAGAAGAGGTTGTTTTGTTGCACAAATATCCTCAAATTGATCATCTGACATCAAGATGCATGGACATGAGAAATTAGATTTCAAGTTTTGGAAATAGTGTATTTTGTAATGCATTTTTGGACCTTCAATTTTCAAGATTTTCAAGTTTTCATAGATCTCTTTATCTACAATGTATTTTAAGCTTTAAACTTTATAAATAAATATGAAAATATATGTTAAGGCTATCAAAAATATTTTTAGTATTGAAACCACATTTGTCAACACTATTTGAAAGTAAGCTCTAATTTGATTGTTTAGAGCCTAGGCTCTATACAAACCGGACCCTCCTTTATATCTTGTGATAATTTAAAGCTCAAATCACCAAAGCAACCTAGAAAAAATGATCCCATACAAATTTTCTCCTATTTTCTCACAAATTTTTTTTTTTTTCTTGATCACTAATCCAGGTTGGCTGATTCGGCAGGTCGAAGCCTGTCTAATGGGGGGCCAACCAACCAAATGGATCTATGTTTTAGAACACAGGTAAAGACTTTTTCTTTTTTTTTTGATAGAAAGAACACAGGTAAAGACTTTTTTTTTTTTTTGATAGAAAGAACACAGGTAAAGACTTAGGAGCAGTTTACCATGGCTTCGTGTAAAACAAAAAACAAAAAAAAAGCACAAAAACCTTTTTTTCTGTTCTTAAAAAAGTGAAGTTTTCGGTACATATGTACAAGAACGGTTCTCAAGTATTGTCTTGTTTTGGTCAGTTGGACAAAGACTTTTATGAACAATAATATATTTAATAAAGGTGAGGTTTGTATAAGGTGACAAGCTTAAACAACCCGATAAAGTGCATCTCAAAATCTCATTAAAAGATATATTTTCGGTGTCAAAACTTTTATCATGATCTAAAAGTCTATTTTGTACCCTTATAGTGAAATTGAAAGCTATGAATATGGTGCAAATCTAGTAGATATATGAATACTTGAAAATCTTGAAAAATAACGGTCTAGATACTGTATTATAAGATGGGCTAATTTTAAAACTTGAAATTCATTTTTATATCAAAATCAAGATAATCAATTGAATAAGGTTGATTCCTTATATAAACTTTCCCATTTAATAATGGGAAAGTATTCAGTGAGTCAGGGAGCGCAAGAGCCCACTGATCTAGGAATGTCCAACTTTAAGATGGACGTTTTGCAAATTGCATGGTACCTGGACGATGTAAGAAAGTTCCCCAAAAAAATACATTTTAAATTTAAAATTTTTATTTATTTTTTTAATTATGATGGCCCAATCATGAATATCTAAATAATTGAATCAAAATTTTATTTTTGAGATAAATTTTATAAGGGGCCCACAGGTATACATGTGAATCTGCTGACCCATAAAAACCAAGTTCAAAAAAACAAATTGGTAGCCCAAATTGTCTTCAACCATATCCATGTCGGCTTCGGGGATCAATGTCGGATTGGAGAATTGGCCGAATTGACAAATTTTGTTCTAAAAGTTTTTTAAAAAGTCACTATAAATCACTAAAAAAAAGTGCTTTTTTAGTTTCTGAAAGAAATTAGGAGTGGTGTATTATGTACTTTTAATAATTTGTAAAAATAGGTGAATACTGAGACATTGTTTTCCTATCTGGATGTCAGTATAATAATTAATTATAATATTGTATCAAAATAATTTAAAAATATTAGAAAATGCTTCTGTATTATAAAATTAAAACTAATAATTTTTTATATAAAGTGAAATGAGTATCACAATTTGTTAATTTCCTTTACTCATCCAAAATTATCACAACTTAACTATATATTATTATACATTGAAATTGAAATTATTGATTTATAGTTTATAATCATTTTACTACGTAAATAAAAATAAATTTGAATTTTGTCTTATAATATCATTTAATTTAAAAACCTAATTTAGAACTATAATAAAAAATAATACAATATATAATTTATAATATATAAGATTTGGTTATTAATGTAATTAGTATAATTATTAATTATAATATTATACTAAATGTGATCCAAAGAACAAGATAGCTCTTACACGTATATATTGAATTATTTGTATATTTTTTATAATAAACATAATTAATTTATAAAATACTTTAAATTAGTAATATTTCTTAAGCGGTATTTGGGATGCTAGTACACTTTAAAAATAAAAAAACAAACAATGCTCTTGCATATATATTTTGCCACCCAAAATATAAGCGAGTAAGAATCTTGCATATATATATATATTTAAGCGAGTAAGAATCTTGTATATATATATATATATAGTTGTGCGGGATGCTTGGTCCCTTTGTAGTGCAATTAGTGAGAATTGTCCACATAAACCAATGGGCATTGTTCACATCGACAATATTGGGGGAGGATACGCTTCTATAAAATGCTTGAAGCATACACTTTAATATACATCTTTAATTCCTACTTATTGAGTGAGACGTATAGTCACATGATAAGTGTGATATCAGTTGAGATGACAGTTGTCTTTAATTTTGAAAAAATATTCAAAAGCACCCTTAAAAAAAATTTAAAAAGAATTATTGTAGCGAAACGGTGACGTGTCCGGTTTTTTCATAAGACTTGTCGGCTTGTAACGTTATACTGTGCAGAATAGCCGTGTCGTGAGGTCAGTACTCCGATTTTGCACAGATAAATCGTTGAATCCTATTTTATGACCAGATCTGGAACGGTCCAATTATCGATCCGGATTGTCCCCTTTAGGATCGATAAGGCGATTTTTAAAGCTTGAAAGAAACCCTATCCTTTTGTGATTCGTACATAAGAAACGGTCCAATGAGACTGTTTACTTTGCTTATAATACGTAACAACACCCGAAGCCGTCAGATTAGATGTGAAATTCGACCACCAAGATTCCTCGTTCACCATGTTTAAAGTAAAAAGTATTCATTTGGACTATATATTCACCTTGGCTCATTGGATTCAGCATTTGACGGCATAAGAGAGGGTTCGCAATGGGCCGGCCCAGTCAGCCTGACTCTAAAAAGTTGGGCCTGGGCAAAAACTATGGCCCGAGCATCAGTGCCAGCCCAATTTTTTTCTTTTTTTTTTTTTTTTTTTATCTTTTTTTCATTTGTTTTTTGCCGGGCCTAGACCTAAAGGGCCAAGGTCAAGCTTGGGCCGGTGCCATGGGGACAAAGAGCGATCTGGCCTGAGCCAGACCCATTTCCAGTCTTATTTAAGAGATTTTTATTCGAAAAAAAAAAGACAGATTTTTATTCTTTCGTACCAAATATAGAATTGTGGAAACATTTTTTTGCCCATTATTTTCAAGAAAAACTGCCTACGGTCGGTCACATGGGAAAATTGCACCACTATTGTGTCCCTACTCCCCTTCCAAGATTTACATGCGCAAATTCGAGATGCAACTGCCGAAGTAAAACTGATTATGATCCAACGGTCGGAAAACTTTACTTCATCTAGCCTATAACCTATAAGCAATTATTTTTGTGAGAACATTCCTCGACATAAGTTATAGGGAAATGTTTCTATGGAACCGCACCTACATGCATAATATATGTGACCCCAGATCTCAGCCGTCAGTTCTGAGTAGATGGCTGAGGTGGCTTGAGTCACAATTTCACAAGTTGTCTTTTAACCATCAGATCTTGATCGGATGGCCAGTTTTTTATTTTTAAATTTTTATTCTATAAATCATTTTGATCCAAAATTTGGGGCATGCAGAGATCTGAGAATTGCGCACATGATAAAAATAACAATAAAATATTTCTTATGATAAAAAAATTATCAGAATACCCTTGAAAATGTAAGGGACATTTTGGTCATTTAATTTTATGAGAAATATATATATTTGTTCTCTAGGTTTGCCCTAATGTCATGATGGGATGCCCTAAATTTTATATCCAAAAATATTTTGTGAAAAAAATAAAACAGTGTTAGTATGACATTGTGGTATGAACAATCGTAATTCGATTCATATCGAATGGCTAAGACGTGGGGTCACATATAATTTATATGTTGTTGGAGTCACATAAAAAGTTTCCCTTTAAATATAGTGTTAAAATATACATAATTTTCAATATATATGGTGCTCTAAACAATCAAATTAAAGCCTACCTTCATATAGTGTCAAGAAATATGGTTTCAATGCTCAAAATATTTGTGATAGCCTTAAAATATATTCACATTTATTTATTTATAGTGTAAAGCTTCAAAAATAGTGTAGATGGATGGATCTATGAAACTTGAAAATCTTAAAAATAGACAGTTAAAAAATGCGTTACAAAATACACTATTTCCAAAACTTGAAATCCTTTTTTTTTTTTATGCTCATGCATTTTGACGTCGAGATGATCAATTTGAGGATATTTGAGCATCAAAACAACCTCTTCTAGTGAAATATTTTAGGTAGGCTCAAATTTGATTGTTTAAAGCCTCGGCTCTATATATATATATATATATATATAGTTCTTTACTAACGTATAAAATAAAAAATAGTAATAGTAGTATTTCGTTACTTTTATACTACTCGTACCTAAACGTTTACTTCCTAACGTACTACACGTA
>NW_006499296.1:1024472-1046260 GCF_000471905.2 Amborella trichopoda | reverse complement strand
TGTCTCTTTTGAGCATAAATACTATGCTGCAAGAGCATTGTGCATCCACACCCTCACTCAAAACAAATGCTCATGGATCCTTTTTCTTCTTCTTTTTTTAGTTTTAAGTTTTGTGACACTTAGTTCTACCCTTTCAAAACTTACACAGCCTCAAATCAATCCTGAGGCATTATTATTATTATTATTATTATTATTATTATTATTATTATTATTATTATTATTATTATTATTATTATTATTATTATTATTATTATTCAGTACATAGATAATTAATTTCTAAAACCTTTGTATCGAGATTAGTTTGAAATTACATCCCCAAAATCCTAAACAATATCCCTACCATATGTTTTGTCCAAGGGAGTAAATAGATAATATACTCCCGAGCGTGTAGGATATCTTTTAGGATCTCGCTATTTTTTTAGTAATTCAGTGGAAAAGATAGATTCTATCCGTTTTTCAAATAATTTAAGATTTTTTTTTTTTTTTTCGGAGTGGTGTGAGAATGCAAATCACAAGTGGTTTCTTGTTCGTCCAAAACAAGTTTTATCTCACTAAAAAAATATATGAAAACTGGGTCCTATAATATTCCATGCACCTATTTAAAGCTGGGTAACATCTCGTATATCTCTCTCTCTCTCTAATGTTAGTCAAAGTATAAAATGTCGGTGAGAGAAACTGCTCTCCCACACCAACTACGATCAATGTGTACAACTACGCGCAATGGCGGCTGTCACCCTGACCATAATTTCAGCTCTTAGACTCAAATTACCCATATTTGTCCCATTAACATCCTAATTACCCCTTCGAATTCTTAACAAGCATGATTGCCCTTTTTTTTTTTTTTTTTCTTTTTTATTTGAAAAAAATTTATCTAAACAATCAAATTAGAGCCTACCTCAAAACTTTCACTAGAAAACGTTGTTTTGATACTCAAATATCATCAAATTGATCATCTTGATATCAAGATGCATGGACATGAGAAAAAAAATGGATTTCAAGTTTTGAAAATAGTGCATCTTGTAACGTATTTTTTGACAGTCAATTTTTAAGATTTGCAAGCTTTCATAAATCTGCTTGACCTACACTATTTTTTAAGTTTTAAAATTTTTAAATATATTGTGTGAATTAGAGTTGGATGGATGAAGCGGAGATGTGCATCCAAAGTTTTATGTGATCATTGTGTATTACTTAAACTAAAGAGGAAGTTCTATAGGATAATTGTAAAACTAGTCATGCTTTATGGGACAAATGTTGTGCGGTCAAAAAACAACATATTTATAAAATGAGCATAGCAGAGATGAGGATGGATGAGCGGCAAGACAATAAATGATAAAATTTGAAATAAATACATACGAGGGAATTTAAATGTGCTTTCAATAGGCGATAAAAATAGGGAAATAGACTTAGGTTGGCCAGCCATATGCAATGTATATTTAATAAAATACTGGCTAGGAGGTTTGATTTGGTTCAAGTGGAAGATTCTAAAAGGGTAACGAGAAAACCTAAAAGGACATAAATAAAGTAGCGAGAAAAGATTTGGTGACTTTTAGTCTTGCTAAGGGTATGCATACTCTAAGAAGGATTTCTTTTTTTAAAGCACATATAAAAAAAAATTAATATTATACGGCCATTTATTTTTCAATTAAGGAAGTCATAATCACCCTTAGCCATTAAATGTGAAATCTGCTAGCTTGGAATATGAAATTTTCTCTTAGACCTTAAGCACCTCTAGGCAGCCAACTTTAAATCTAATGGCCAAGAGCAATTGTCACCTCCTTGTACCAAAAATAAATAATCTTATTGTCTACTTTTTATGTATAAAAAGGATCCGGTTTATATAAAGTATAAACCATACATAGTCAAGAAATGTGCACCTCCAAACCCTAGTTGGACATGTAATTTTTTGTGCCAAAAACCCCTGCAATAACCAGAAAACCTATTTCCACCCCTAACTATTTCCACCCCTAATTATAAAACCCAAAGCTCCAAAATGGTGCAAATCAAGTTGATATATAAATATTTGAAAATCTTAAAAATAGACGATCCAAATATTGTGTTAGGAGATACACTTTTTATAGGACTTGAGTTTTTTTCACCTACAGCATGCCTTGTATAAACATTTTTATATGAACAATAAGTATATAAGGTTATAAACATTTTTCATATGAAAATATGTATATAAGTTGCAGGAGCATGTGCTAAGGTGATCTGGCCCTTTCAAGGGCATATTGTGGATATTTTCCATGATTTAAGAGTTATTTATTTCTGTGTTGTGTATACGAGATATGGCACACGGTTTGCCTCCATCCAGTTTGAATCATTTACTCATACATTCCTCCCCTCTCTCACCTCTCCTCTACACTCTATATAAACCCCCATGACATGCTCATAAACTCTCCCATTCTCTCTCTCTCTCATACACGTCCTTAAAATCTCTCTCTCTCTCTCTCTCTCTCTCATATTCATCTGAAACATAGCATTCTCTTGCTGCCTCTCTTTGATCAAGACCTAACCATGGGTGGCAACCCTCCCTGTGCATCTTGCAAGCTCCTCCGCCGCCGCTGCGCAAAGGACTGCATCTTTGCACCGTTCTTTCCGGCAGATGATCCCCAAAAGTTTGCGAATGTGCACAAGGTCTTCGGAGCCAGTAATGTTAGCAAGATGCTCCAGGTTCGTGAAAACTCTTAACACACTTCATACCTAAGCTTAGAATAAGGATTAGAAAAGTCGTTTGTTATTGATGAAATGGGTTTATAATGCTAAAAGATGTAACAAATCACCATTCAAGAAATAAGATGAGTATATCATGATCAAGAGTAGAAACATTAGCTTTTTGATGCATAAGGGGGTGCAATAAATTTAGTTCTTAATTATCAAAACTTATTTTCGTTTTAGTTGATTGATCATGCATTTGGGGTTTTCAAAGAACTTATTTCCCCTTTTGTTTTCTACTTTGATCGTCAATTTTGGGTTAACTTCCTGCTGAAGTTAGTTAATAAGAACTTCCTTTCATGAGGATTTTCCACTTATTTTAGAATTTTTACATTGGAATTGCACCTCATTATCTCCTATCAAAGTTATCTTGATACTAATTGACAACTTTTTTAGCAGTAAGATCCTTTCATTGAATCAACCCAAGTTTCTCACAAGTAATGATCTTCTTCTTGTTTTATAATTCGCGACACACAGGAACTTCCGGTGCACCAGAGAGCCGATGCTGTGAGCAGCCTAGTGTACGAGGCGAACGCCCGCGTGAGAGACCCTGTTTATGGCTGTGTTGGGGCCATCTCCTATCTTCAACAGGAAGTATCGCGGCTTCAAATGCAGCTAGCTGTGGCTCAAGCTGAGATTGTGTGCATTCACATGCAACAAGAGCCCTTGCCCCTCCCCATTGAAGAACAACCTATGGACCACAAGCCAATGCTTCACTACAACAGTCTCCTCAACTTCTCCTCTCCTCCTCCTCCCTCTGAGACCCTAGGCAATAGGGAATCTCTTTGGACATGATTCTACTACAAAAAAACCATATAGTTGTACTTATCATCAGAAGAAAGAGAGAGTGTTAGTTTCTAAATAGATCAAGTGTGAGAAAGGTTAGGTTTTTTAAAGGTTCAAGAGAGATGAGATGAGGGTTTGTTTGTACACATTAAATTTTAGGTCAACCCCTTTGCATGTGAGGGGGCTTGGAGTAAACATGGGTTTGCCTTTGTTTTCCCCTTTCTCTCAAGTATTAGTATTAAACTAGTGTTCTTTCGAAGTGTTAAACAAACAAGAGTCTCTTTGGCTAAGCTCGTGGCGGTCGGCGCACTATAATATTTTCCATTTTAAATTTATTCAAAAAATATGTTCCATTTTTTAGCCTGTTGGGGTCTTGGGAAATGTGATGTTTTACCCTGACCCTAACCCTAATTTTGCTAATATGAGTTTAGGAGGTGTTCACGTGGGTAGTTGCATGGGGAAAATACATAGAAGATTCTTGGGTGCATTTACTTTTGCCTCTTAAGGGTGACCCAACGTGATTAAGTAAAATAAGAATGAACAAAACCTTCATCTATGATGAGATTCTCTTTTCTCCTTGTCTCACCTTAAAATGAGAAAAATATAATGAGATTCTCTCTCTTCCTTGTCTCACCTTAGAAGTAGAAAAAGAGGAGGAAGATATACAAATTAACATAGAAGGAAAAGCTTTGTCTCTTTGTGAAGCTTCTTGTTTAGGGATTGGTGTTTAATGGGGCAGGAGTATTCCTCAAAACAATATTAATTGATTCATTAGCAACTAATTAAGTGACAAGACAGTGTTAATTGACAACTAAAAGTGCATGACTTTTTGTGGCAGATACATTTTGTGGGGTCATGGCATTTTGGAACCGTTGTCCCAAATAAAGGAAATATTTGTGAAAATACCTTATGATATTACCCCAGTTATTCGCATCATTATCATCAAGCTCTATCGCAATTATTATCCCAGTTATTTGGAGTTGAGCGCGTTATGGTCAAATTAGAGTCCAATAATAGGGAAAGGAGATGAGTGAGAGAGAGAAAGCAAAGAAACGGATTGTGTTTCCGTTATTTATGGAAAGACTTTGGGTTTCAATCGCTTATTTTCCCTTGTGTTGACCACCCCTACCTTAATCGAGGGAACCATTTTACCTGGTCATGCGCATGAAATACATGGAAATATGCGCACATCAAAATACATGAAAAAACTCTCTCTCTCTCTCTCTAAAATACATGAAGAAAACTCTCTCTCTCATGCAAATACATGGACATATGCTCTCGCTCTACATCCAGCTTCATCAAGAAGACCATTTACACGGTGAATAACGTGTTGGCAAGTCAGTGTGACTATGAGGCTTCATACATGCACGCACAAATTTGTTTTTGTTTTATTGATGGCATTTCATTGAGGTTTGTATAAGGTGTTAACCTTATACTGTTGAAGAGAGATGCCTTTCAAAACTATGCCGAAAATGCAGTTTCGGTGCTACATAGCCTTGCGATGATATGAAAATCTATTGTTGCCCCCAATTATAAAATTTAAAATTCCAGAAATAGTGATGATCAAGAATATTTATACACGTCTTAAAATCTTGAAATGGACGGTCCAGATAATGTGTTAGAAGATGAACTATTTTTAGGACTAGAAATCCTTTTTTCTTTTGTGTCTATGAATCGCGACGTCGAGATCATTGATTTGAAGGTCTTCCAGCATAGGAAAAACTTTCTCTGGTAGGCTTTTTAAGTGCACCTTACTTATACAATATAAGGTTGACATCTCATATAAAGTTTTCTTTTTTAAAAAATACTATATAGTTACTATCTTAGAAAGTCTGCCCAAAGATAAATAACCCCTTTCTAAGACCAGTTACTTTGTGGACAACTCCAACCACTCAAATTTTGGAAGAGACAGTTTCTTAAAGATTTCATAGACATATTAAAATAAGCCCTAACCCTCCATAAAATAAGGTTAACTAGGTCACAAGACACACAATGAAAGTTCTGCTCAAAAGTTCTCACTAGGGCAGGACATGGGCTGCGCGCCTCTCCTCGCCTGGCCCGGAAGAGCCCGGGCTTGGGCTAGGACACCTTTGACCTGAGGGCTGGCTGGGGATCAGGGTTATGGCTCTCCTGGACCGGCCCAATCCGGTTTTCGCTATTGTTTCTTTATTTTTTAAGGAAAAATTCACCTGGCCTGGCCAAAAGCAGCCTAAGGCCTCTACGAACCTAGGCTAAGCCAAAGCTGGCTGGTTGCCAGCACTAGTTCACACAAACAATACAGAATCCTAAGACATCAATCTTCACTTTTTATATACAAACTGGTGCACCTTAAAGTTCTATTCATACCTAAGGGCTCATCAATCTTCACTTTTTATATACAATCTGGTGCTCCTTAAAGTTCTATTCATACCTATGGGCTTGTTTCCTTTTCAAATGAGAAAAGCTCATTTCTAAAAGCATTCGAGCTGTCAAATATACATCAGAAAGAAATGGTTTTTCTTTTCTTTTCTATTTTTTTTTTTCTGCGAAGGGTGTGGTTTACATGAGGTTGAGGCCCTAAACAATCGAAAGTAAGGTATACCTTTAATTGGTGTCGAAAGATATTGCTTCAATACTAAAAATCTTTGCGATGGCTTGAGAATTTATTTTTATATCCAATTATAAAATCTAAAGCTTCAAAAATAGTGTAGCTCAAACAGATCTATGAACACTTGAAAATCTTAAAATTTGAAAGTCCAATTAATACATTACAAGATGCTCTATTTTCAAGACTTGAAATCTATTTTTTTCATGTCCACACATCTTGAGGTCGAGATGATCTGTTTTAGAAGTTTTGAGCATCGAAACGATGTCTTCTAGTGAATTTATGAGGTGCGCTTTAATTTGATTGCTTAGGGCCTCACCCTTAGATAAACTTGAAAAAAAGACCTATGTGATCTTTCCCAGGGGAATACAATTTTTTTTTTAATGATAATAATCACCACTTTTTTATTTCAGCAAAAAGATAACTTACAGATGGTCTTTTTACAAAATTTCGGCCAAACTAGGCAACCACCCTTAAATCTCTACAAAACCCTAACTCCAAAATAATTAAGCTCAAACCCTAATTTTCCCAACCCTTAGATTATATTAGGTCATGAGAGAGAGAGGGAGAGTCTCTAGGGTTGGGGCGTGCCCCCTAGGGTTTTTAGGAGAGAGATTTAGAGAGAGAAATTCATAGAGGAGAGAGAGGGGCATGACCCCTAGGGAGGAGAGAGAGAGAGAGTTTATGAGAGAGAGAGAGAGGTGTGTCTAGATGTGGGGAGAGCTCCCCTATTTGTAGTAAAATTTAGGTCTAGGGTTTCCTTAGGGTTTCCCATAGTTTGTCTCTTTCTTGAGAGTGAATATGGACCATTTTGACTCGTGGAGTGAGAGATCTGAGCCATCCATTCCATAGATGGGCCATCAACATTATGGAATGTGCATGAACTATTATCCCCCTTTCCTTAAACCACTTTCCCATCAATATTTTATAAATAAATTAAATCTAATAAAATATTATTCATTCCATAAAGTAGCATGTTCCAACTATTGCATACCATAAAAATATGAAAAGTCAAGATATACTTTCAATAAACAAAATAAGATATGGCCAATATTTCCCTTCCAAGATTTGACCACATGCACAAAACAAAGTCACCAAAATCAATTAACTTGTACACAAAGCAATCAAGAAGAGGCATCCAAGGGTGGGGTGTGCCACCCATATGAGGCATGTGGGGCCCCTTCCAATACCCACATGGTGCGCCATGTGTACTATGGGGCCCCATGTATTTTTTAAAAATATTTTAAAATTGAAAAAAATGAATTTTAAAATATTATAACTTTGTAAATTAATAACTTCATTTTTTTAAGTCCAAAAATAATAAATAAAATATCAAATAACTTATAAAAATTCAAATAATAAATCTAAAATAATTTAATAATAAAACTAACGCAATTAAATTAATATGATGGAAAGTAGATCCATATGGTTCAGAAATTCTATCAACGATCACGGGGTACTCCACCTTCAACTGTGGACTACAGATCACACTTGTTTTATCAAACCGACCCAGTATTTTTCATGACCCACAGTCTAAGCAGGGGCTCATTAGCGGGTCACCAAAGTCAGGCCGATGAGCCAAGGGGTCGCAATCCCAGTCTGTGGATTACAGGTCTTCCCCTAAATACGAGTCAAGGTCACCACAACATGATGCGACTACAGCTATATGGTACATAGGGGTATCTCTCTCGCACATGCATACGCTTCACCCAAAGGTGGATAACTGGCTTTCTCAAACGATCTATCGATACGCATGCCGTGTGATGAAACATGGATGAGGATTTAGCTCTTGTTTCTGTAGACCTATCATCACACACAAGGGTCACACAGTCCATCGGCTTACTCATCTAAGCATAAGCTCCGACCTCATCAAGGACTAACCCCAAATCCTTTCTCGGTTTATCCTTTATGCCCAGGTACCTTGGGTTTTCCAACCGACTGGCCTAGATAGTCAAGCACCGTTTGGTATCAGCAAACATCATTTGTGTAGTATGGTCCACGAGTGACCACACTCCCACTGAGTTTATGTTCCACTATAATAAATGTTTTTCGTTATACACTCATAATGCTTTTAAATGTCACATAAACCCAACAAAACTTTTTTTTTTTTCTAGTCCTACAAAATTATTTGGTTATTTTATATGTCATTTTTCTTTATCTTTCGGTTCTCTATAAAAAATTAGGTCTGGATCAGGGTCCGGTTGGATCTGGTCTGGGTCCCACATAATATTTTCGGGTTCTGGTCTGGTGACTTTGGGTTTGGATTTGGGTCCAGGTCTTGCCGACCCGACCTATTGCCACCCCTAACTGATAGGCCCGAAATTATTTTAGGTTAGGCCCAGGCCAACACTACCCATGCCCAGGTTTGGCCTAAAACTTTTTAAATATAAAGTTTAGTTAGCATAATTTAAGCCAATAAAATAAGGGAAAGTCTACAGAGATACCATTTTTCTTTTGTACATGGAGGTCACAATTCATTCCCACTCATAAGATGTCAAATTGATGGCTTGGTATGAATCATAAAGTCTAAGAATTTGTTTTTGGAACTTTGCATAGATTCAATTACGCTCTTACACCACCCATTTCGAAATTACGGAACAATAAAGATTGTGACCTCCATATACAAAAGATAGATGATCACTTTGTAGATAATCTCACAAAATAAATACTACAAGCTCAATTTCACTCCTTGCATCACAAAAACAAAGTACATGTGTATATAGCTGGTTGTATATCATTTTAGACTTCACACCATTATAATGACTTTTGTTTCTCTTAAGATGCACTTAAAAGACTTAAAAGTTAATTTTTAGAAGCATTGCTCTAGAAACACATTCCAAGTTTGCATGCTTTGGACACCACATTCTCATCCTAGGGAATCATCACTTCGTTACGCTATACAAATTCAAATTAACTTTCTAGTATATTATGCAGCGCTCCTACACTCAAGACTGCCAAAAATATCCCTTATATATTTTATAAACACCCGAAATTCCCTTCCTGACATCAAGCTTACTTTTTGAACTTATCTTTTCAATACCTCTCCCTTAAACTTGATTTTTAATTTTCGTCATACCTAACATAATTTTCAATTTTTTAAATGTTGTGAGAATGTCAGCAACTTGATCTTGAGCCTTTGGATGGACAAGCTCCATCTTTTTCTCCTTTACTTGATCTCCAATGAAATGATCCCAAGTGTAGACGTGTTTGCTTCGTTCATAAAAGACCAGGTCCTACGCCAATGTAATAATCAACTGGTTATAAATATGGATTTTTGTTGCAGACTCGAGGATAATGATGCTATTTAAGAAGAGTCTGTAGCCATAATGCATGGCAAATACTTGAGGTGGCTATAAACTCACTGTAACAATTGTTTTCTTTTTCTTACCAACATGTGAATGTTGTGCTCCCCATATAGAAATATAACAAGAAGTGACTTTTCTATCTCCAAATCCTCAACACAATCATTATGCATAAACCCTTCAAGATCAAACGCATTAGAACAATAATAAAGTAAACCATGATCATGAGCCCCTTTGATGTACTGCAGAAATCTCTTTACAAGCTTCAAATGGGGATGTATTTGGAGCCTCCATATACTGGTGTCTACAGTGCAGTTCTGAGAGATTTTTAAGTGAAAATACCTCTTGATTTGACACTACAAACTTCCTAATTAAAATCTTAGAGAAATTGTAGGATCAGTCGAATTATGAACTAGGGGTTGATCTATTCAAATGAGCAGATCTTCCCTTAGATCATCAGCAGGGCTGGCATGATTTCCGCACTTAAATACCTAGAGAAATACAATAATTAAGATCTAACTAAGATAACTGAAAGATGGGGAAAGATGGCCTAACTGGGCTAGTTGGCCCAGGACATCCAAAGCTTAAAGCTTCACGTGTATTAGGAATGTGGCTTCACTTTACACCATTGTCCTTCTCGCGCTCTTCAGAAGTTACTGAGCTGTAGCGTTGGTTGAAATGGGACTTTGGGTTATCTAGATCTAAGGTTTAAAGGTTGAAGTATGGGTCTTCTAATGGGTTTCATAATCTTAGAATTCTAAGTGTCTCCTTTCACTTAGTGAATTTTTGTGACCAACTCATACGATGTCGGCCTTAGGTCTTTTTATAAACCTTTGAATGGTTGCGAGATGGTTAGGAGTGCTTATCCAATTGGTTAAACTCAAAATTCAAAATTCTGTTAGTCAAATGTATGGACGACACACAATGTGTCATTTTGGCCAAACATGACCAGTCAACACAAAATGTACCGTAAAGCTTAGCACTGAACATTTATAAAGAATCGACACCAAACGGCCCAAAAGAAACACAGTTTGTTGTTTGTGTCATCAGGTCTGAGTAACACACTTTGTCTCGCCCAAAGTGTGTCACTTTGGTCAAAGACCTTCAGAATTATGGGATTTTGATTCTCTTTATCTCTCACACAATTTTGGATAATTATTATGAATTTAAATGTCATCTCTATCCTGGATTTAGATTATTTTCAAATTTAAATGAGAGGTTTAAAAATATAAAGGATCATGGAATGAGGGCCATGGACCTTGGTGTCTTGTGATCCAAAGTGCTTTGTGTAGTCCTAAAGGTTTTCTTAAGTGTTTCTAATGTCAAGAAAATAATAAAATTTATCCAATAAAAAAAAGTAGGTGTCCACAGTTGGCTAACCAAACCGACTCGAAATAGAGTATCTAGACTTTGTTAAGTACCAAAGGCTTCCCGCCATACTTCTAACGAAAGTGGGATAAAAATGGGACCAACTCTTCCACCATTACCATCATTTTTCAAACCTATACCATGTTCTACCAATTTATTTACTGGGTTGCAACTCTCAATCTTAAATTTCTTCAGAATTTTTGTTTTGCATAACCAATTTGAGATATAAGAATTCCATTCATAAACGTTTCACTTCAATCATAAGAAAATAAGCTATGAACCCAATGTTGGTCAATTCAAATTTCTGAATCATAGGCTCCTTAAAAGCTTGAAACATACTTTGATTATTTTTTATAAAAACCAAATCGTCAATGTACAAACAAACAAGTAAAATATCTTCTTTTCTATTTGTCTTTTATGTATAGGGCATGTTTATCTTGGAACGTAGTAAAGCTATTTTTAAGAAATATTTACCAATTCTACTGTTTCATGCCATTAGTACTTGCTTTAAACGATACAACACCTTTTCTATTTTACAAACTTTAGTTTTTCACTTTATAAACTTTGGTTTTATGCTCTTTTTTTACATAACCATAGGTTGTTCAATGTACACTTCATCTCCAAGAAAACCATTCAGAAATATTGATTTTACCCTCATTTCAAGATTTTCTAGTTATTTTGTGCCCATAAAATAAAATCTAGTACTTTCTAAGCAGGTAATGGGGGCAAATACCTCATCCTAATCGATTTTATGTCTGTGCTCTTAAACTTTAGCTACGAACTTTTCCTTGTACCTTTCGACCTCCCCATTTGCATTCCTTTTTGTCTTGTACTTTGTAGCCGCTTGGTAATATTGTAAGCCCCTATCTGTCATTATTTGCAATTGCTTCAATTTCTTCGTCCATAGCATTTTTCAATAAAAAAAAAAGTTTATATAAGGATGCTACCTTATAATGTAGAACTACGGATACCCCTAAAAAATCCATTGGAAAAAGTAGTTTTAATGTTGAAAAACCCTTTGATTGATCATCTCGACATCGAGATGTATGACCATGAAAAATAAAAAAAATTTAATTCTCATAAATAGTGTATTTTACAACATATTATCTACACCGTCCATTTTCAAGATTTTCATACGTTTATAGATCGACTTGATTTTAACCATTTTTAAAATTTAAAATTTTATAATTAGATATAAAAATAGATTTTGAGATGATCCTAAAAACATTTTACATTAAAATTATATACCATGATAAAATTTGAAGGTGCACCTTACCTCTACACCTGTCCGTATGTCCGTATGCAAACTGCACCCTTTTCCATATCTCATCTTTATATGCTCCACCAAAAGCAATATGATCAAAATCTGCACAAAGTGAGATTATCATTTTCAACATCAAACTTACAAGTAACCTAATATATGTTTTAAGAAACCTAATATATTTTTTAAGAGGCTTTTATTTTTTGGGCCTATGAGATGAGCCACTTGCTAGAGAAGTACATGGGTCAATAGATGATGAGTTTCGAATGGAATTCAAGGCACCTTCTTGAAGTCCTCAATGGCCATACTTTTCTTTTCTTAATTAATGTTTTAATTCTAAATACCATCTTCGTTAAACACAACATCTCTACTCATAAACACCTTCTCCATTATGGGTTTGCACAATTTGTAACCCTTAATGTTTTCTCCATAGCCTATAAAATTACATTTTTCTCCTATGTCATCAAGCAAAGGATGTGAGTATTATTTTGAGAATTTGTTTTGGACATTTAATAAGGATTAAAATAAAAGGGCAATATTGACATTTTGAGGAGGTTGAATGAAATACTTGTGAACTTCTTAATGTTTTTTTTTTTTGACAAATGTTAATAACTTTATTGATGACATGGCATTACAAGGAAAGAGTTACATTATCAGGTACCACTATAGAAGGTAAAGAAGCACCATTTTTAGCAAGAATATCCGCCACATCATTGGCTTCCCTATAAACATTATGAAAAGAGATCCTCAAAATCTATTATAAATCTAGAATTTGAAGTCACACGGATCTTAATTCCCATAATACTTTATATTACTTATTGCACCATTTGATAACATTTAAAGAATCTCCTTTCACAATGTAAGACACTCGCAGGTTTTTGCTTTTGAAAAGTCTAAGGCCATGATAAAGTGCTATGGTTTCAGCTTTATTAGCCGTGGCCAGTCCAATGGGACCAGCAAAGGTGAAAATTGTGAACTTCTTAATGTTGTTTGATAGGAATAAAAGTTGAGGGGTTGCAGTAAAATAAGTGGGATTTTTAAGAATCGTAATAATATTGTCCTATATATATCAAGGGAGATACCAAAAGTAGTAGGGAGCCAATGTTTAGAGAGGGGATTAAGAGATGTAGAACTAGAGAAAATTACGGATTGTATGTTATGAGACCATTTATTTTTGGTACAAAGAGGTTACAATCACTTCTAGCCATTGGGTGAAATCCAATAGATGAAAGTGTGCAACAATATTCGACAAATTTTATTTTGAAATTTGTGTCCAAACAATGGCACATCCTCAACCACTTGATTTTAAGTCTAAAGGTCAATGATGATTGTAACCTCATTATATAAAAAATAATTAGTCTCATTGTACATATCTCCAAAAAATTATCCATATGACCTCGAGTTTCAATTGGTATGGAGAAATGAGTCTTACGAGCCATTTAGACCTTGAAGAGTCAAAAATGTCAGTTTTGTCTCTCTATTCTAAAAAAAAATTACATGATTTGAGCCATTTGATTTTATTGAAGATTGAGGCACACCAGGTTAATGAACAGAAACTCTAATCTTTTCTAGTAAGTGCCTACTCCCTAAAATCTTTGCCATTACTGTATCTAAAGCTTTTTTTGAAGATTGTTCTTTCTCAACATAATAATTATTGTTCTTTGTAAAGTCATTATCACTACTCCAATGTTGTTTGATTTGATTCTAATCCATGGATTTTTTAATAATAAAAATTTAAAAAATGCATCTAAGAGATGAACTATTTAATATTTTACCTATTTATTTTGATTTAATTTCACAAAGGCCATCAAAATACACATGATCATGAGTTTACTATGTTAAATACTTAGGTATATTTAGATAAATTTCCCAAAAATAATTTATTCCATTACAAAACAACGGATTTGAAAATGAGCAACATAACACCTTTCTGATATCTAAAGTTGT
Organism: Amborella trichopoda; assembly: GCF_000471905.2. The sequence goes on along the minus strand of NW_006499296.1, from coordinate 1,032,300 downwards.
AATCAAGAAATTTCATTGTTTGAAAAATATTTCATATTAATAAAGTAGTACACCTCCTAATAAATAATGTTTCCTCGCAAATATGACTACGATACCTTCCTAATTGTTTTTGGGCCTCTTTAATTTTCAATCCAGAAGATATTACACTCATGCAAGAGTATACTGTCTATTTACTCCCTCAGATAAAAACTATAGCTAGGATTAATTTTAGAACCCCAAATTTTAGGGATGCAACCTCTTCAACCCATAGATTATTCTAAATTTCTAATTGCATCTTTAATGCACTTGAAAACAAAACTAATATCTCAAGATTGAATAGCGACCGTCCAATTTTTATAGAGTGATATCTAAGTGTTAAAAAAAAACTCAAATTTCAAACTCTCCCTTTTTAGACTAATAATCTAGCTTTTCTTAGGTGGTTACCAAAATTTAAGGTTGAAAAAAATCCTCCTAAGTAGGTCTTTTGATTGAGGGAGTAGGTCTACACTATGCTCCCTTAAGAGTATACCATATGCTAAAATAAAGTAGTTTAAGATCTCATTTTTGGCATTTTTACCGTGGATGCTGGGTTGCATAGGACAATAAACCATGGTATCTCTCTCTTGGTTCAAAATCCCATAGATAAGAAGTCATTCAATCTTTATTGATATTATCCCTTGCAGAAATTTGCGCGCACTCGTAATGAAAAAAGATTTATTCAAATAAAAGGATTTAAGTCATATCCCAATAGAAAAAGGGATTTGGTCTCCATTAAATTTAGAAAAATTATCAAACTACTCTCAAGTCACATGGTTTTAACCATTGCACCCATTCTTTCTTTTCGTCTCTTAAGACAATGCCACAACGAGTCAATAAATAATTGCAAAGCGATGGAGGGGAAGATTTCATTCCCTTCCGTCAAAATGAAGATATTAGTATTTTTAATACCAATATTACATTTTAAATAACATGTATACAAAAAGACTATTTACTTTTATTATAAAGAGGTCACAATTATTATTATCCATCAGATTTCAAATAAGTTGGTTATGATTGTGTCATTGACTAGACTCAAAGTTCAAATTTAATTTTATTGAGCTTTGTGACACCCCTCAAGCCATCCAATTTGATATCTAATGGTCAGGAGTAGTTATAACCTTCCTGTAACAAAAATAAATGGTATGCAATCTCATTTTAAAGACCTTCTAAAGTATTGCTTTTCTCAAACACTAATATCTAACTAAATTGCCATGATTTTGGTCTTTTGTATCAACAATATCTCACTAAGTCACGATGTGACATTGATATTCTAACCAGTTAAGTTTCTATATATATACATTGGTGTTTCCAAATGCCAATGTCTTACTTTAAGCATGATGTGAGGTATTGGTAATCTTTTGAATACCATAATCTCACCTATAAGATATTAGTATTTATGAACACCAATATCTCTATGTCACTAAGTTACCCAAGAGATATTAATATTTACCTAATATCGCATAGTGTGCATAGAGTGAGATATCCGGAAATACCGACATTTCACATAGGTGGTTTCCTTAAAACAGCTTTGGCTTTGATGGAGGGGAATTTCCTCTCTATCAAACTGCCACCCTTTAATGAGTACTTGATATGTTCTTTGTTGGGCCTTTTGGAAGTAGAACAAGAAGGATAGGTGAAATGTAGGGAAAAGTTTATATAGAGCCGAGGCTCTAAACAATCAAATTAGAGCCTACCTCAAAAATTTCACTAGAATAGGTTGTTTTGATGCCTAAATATCTTTCAGGTGATCATCTCGACATCAAGATGAATGAACATTAGAAAAAAAAATGGATTTCAAGTATTGGAAATAGTGTTACAAAAGATGAATGGACATTAGAAAAAAAAATGGATTTCAAGCATTGGAAATAGTGTATTTTGTAACGAATTTTTGGACCATCAATTTTCAAGATTTTCCTAGATTTGTTGATCTACACTATTTTTTAAGCTTTAAATTTTATAAATAATGATGAAAATATATTTTAAGGCTTCATAAAGATTTCCAATATTGAACCAACATCTCTCGACGCTATTTGAAGGTAGAGTATAATTTGATTGTTTAGAGCCTAGACTCTATACAAACTGCACCCAATGTTAAATAGTGCATAGTTTGGCGAATTTCTCTGAAATATATACGCTAGTTTTAAGAAAATAAAATATTTGTGTATACTATAACATGTTCCAAATTTTTATAATTTTTATATGTAAGAAATAAAAATGTTCTATCTCAATTTAAAACTAAGGGATTTGAAAATAGGGTGCAGTTTTGTATTAGAACCAAGGCTCTAAACAATCAAATTAGAGCCCACCTTAAAATAGTGTCAAGAAATATGGTTTTAATGCTGAAAATCTTTGTGATAGCCTTAAAATATATTTTCATCTTTAATTATAAAATTTAAAGCTTAAAAAATAGTGTAGATCAAACAGATCTATGAAAACTTGAAAATTTTGAAAATTGACGTTCCAAAAATACGTTACAAGATGCACTATTTCCAAAACTTGAAATTTATTTTTTTTTTCATGCCCATGCATCTTGATGCCAAGAAGATCGATTTGAAAATATTTGGGCATCAAAACCTCTTCTAGTGAAATTTTTAAGGTAGGCTCTAATTTCATTATTTAAAGCCTCGCCTCCGTATAAACATTTTTTAGTTTTTAACGATGAATTTTATTTTTAGCATTCAACTGCTTGTAAAAACGTGCCCGGCACAGATGCAGCATACACAGAGCAACAATGTCACCTCTAGCACAAATGCTTTATTTCTCATTAAGACCTTTTAACAAAGGATGTGGTTTCCATAAGGTTGTAACCTTAAACAATCCATTTAAGGCGCACTTTCAAATTTTATCTTTAACATATAATTTTGATGTAAGATATTCTTAAGATCATCTCAAAATCTATTTTCGAATCTAATTATAAAATTTTAAGGTCCAAAAATTATTAAAATCAAGTAGATCCATAAACACATGAAAATTTTCAAAACAGGCGATCTAGATAATACGTTGTAAGATGCACCATTTCAGAGACTCAAAATCCTTTTTTTTTCATAGTCATACATCTCGATGTCGAGATGATCATTTAAAGAGTTTTTCAACATTAAAACAACCTTGACCGATGGATTTTTGAGATGCATCCGTAGTTCCACATTTAAGGTTGCAACCTTATATAAACATTTCCCTTAAATAAAACTGTTTGATAAACACAACTAAATCTTATTCAAATAATTGGCCATGCTGATGCCATGATTCAGAAAATGATTGTCCCACTGACAATGTCCCCTCTCCATTTTCAAATTTGGAGAGACACGTCATGAGCATAGAAAAGCTTAGAGCCTGAAAAAACACAATGTTATCTCTATTCTGCAACTTCCAACACAAGTGATGGTGCATCAGCCACCTCTTGGCAAGCTCCATCCATTCCAGTCACTTGAAGTAGGAACTTGAGAGCACCAATTCCTTGAGGAACAGGCATTTCAGATACATAAAAGGCCTCCACTCTTGCAAACCCAAGATATTCCTCAGCACCAGCTACACCCACTCCAATGTGATCTTCTCCAATGCCTCTCACTAACTTCTCTGCATAGATATTGTATCTCGAGAACACTAAATCCGACCTTTCTTTGAGTCTCCAAATGAGCTTAACACTAAGAGTCTTAATCCCGTCAGGTGTCTTGGTCCAAGAAATATCCTCACTCTCGAATAACCAAGCACTAGAAGGGGGAAACCCAGGTTTTTGTTCAGTTGTCTTTATGGAAAGTCGACCAAGGGATGCAGAATAACTTGGTAATTCTAAATTAGGCTCTGATATTTCGTTGCTGAGACTGGGGTTTGGATCCTTGATGATCCAATCGTCATCAGGGTTTCCATTGTGGCAGACAGCATGGATATCAGTTAGCAAGTAACCATCCATGTTAAATGTTGATTCATACAAAGTCCAGTCAGTGACTCGAACTCGGGTTTTTGTGATTGGTAATTTCTTGATTTTGCCGAATCCAGGTGGAAACCCTAGAAAGTCCTCTCCGATAGAATTCTCATTTGGAATGCTTGTTCCAACCGGTGTAAGAAGAAATGTGGTTCTTCCTTTTAAAGTTGAAGAAAATTGGAGGGCCATAGACAAAGTTGATGTGCCATTTGTTTTAACCTGCATATCAAAGAGAGAACCAATCAACCAAGAGAATACTTAGCAATTTACCATAACTGTCCGATGACAGCGTGGAAAACTGGAATTTAACTTTACCAAAATGAATATCCCGGTGAGCTCGTCTACAGTAAACCACTCAACCTCCATTGTATGTTTCCGTCATTAGGAACAGACAATGGATGCCCCTTTGGAGTACTATATACCATACTCCCTTGGATTATGGTATGCTTTACCTTTTTTTTTTAGATTTTAAATGTCAAGGATAAATTACTCTTGAAGTCAAGATGAAAAGCATCATAGGTTGCTTTCAAGAAATAAACACAAGAAATATGTACATTGCAAATCACAAGGATTTGAGATAATGTGGTTAGAGGGATTATTCTTACGTGATACGAAACATGTATGGGTAGATCCGATAAAGTGAGCTCACCATGGAAGAGCCTTGTCAAGAAAGTATTATTCTTTTCAAGATTTCCTTCAATTGTAATGTGTCCTCCACCATTATAGGCTGGATCCTTAAAACTATAGCTCAAAACAGAAGCCAATGTCAGAATCCCACATTTAGTGTGAGCTTATATTATGGACTGAAAAGTCAAGCAAAGTCTGAGGCAGTAGACTACTATACGTCCATCTTGTTGAGAGATGCATTTACATTTATTATATTTGTTGAAAGATGCTTCAATTGGCAGAAAGAATGATGGCTAACGCCGCATGTCTCCAATATCTTAAATTTATAACGAAATCATCATCATAGCCCATTAAAATAAAATAACAACTACAAAGATAAAGAGATAGGAAAGTTGCAGACACGAGAACTGCAGAATGACTTTGTACAGATAAATGAGCCATATCGACCATTGAGGCCTCCATGGTATATGATACCCATTCTGTGATGCTACCACCAAATTCAAAGATGTATTGGGAATACCATCTTCTCAAAATATTTTATATAATTAAATAATTACAAGCCAAATACAACTTATCTATTTAGTCAGGGTATCGGGGGGGGGGGGGTTGGGGCATGTGGGTGAGAGAGAGAGAGAGAAATGTGATGTTTCTGAGTAATTCAACTGCACTCGATTCTCTCCATCATCACTATCGCCCTTTACTACTCAGCCAAAATGGTAACAAGCATGACACTGTATTCATCACTCGTAGGCTTAGGTCATTGGTGAGAAGGATCAATCCTCACAGCATTAAAGGGAGAATATGCATTGGCTGTCTTGAAGACTTCCACTTATTTTCGCAGGATGAAAGAATTAAAGAACTATAATGCATGAAGTTTTCTTGGTATATGCAAGTACATTCAATGCCCATAGTTGTGTGTCAGCTTGTAGCTTACTATTAATTTGTCCTCTTGGGTGTTTTCTAAATTTGGATACTTGCATCATTCTCTTGTGTTACTTGGATCATCCCATGCATACTACGGAGATCATATTAATATAATAGAAATTAAAAATTTTGTGGAATAATTTTTGCCCCTCAAATAGAATTAGACAACGGTACAACAAGCATGCATTGTGGAAAAAATCAACTAATGAAATCTAATTCAGATAGGTCTACAACGTAATTTACAAGGTAGATGAATATTACAAGGTAGATTAATATATTCAAAAGGATTGTGGCACAACAGTTGATACAGGGATACTGAATACTGACACTCTTTTAGAGTTTAGACTATTATCTTCTATGCATAATTGTGGTCCCGGGGATAAAAGTAAAAATGAACCTACCAGAAGTTTTTGAGGGTGAGCAATTTTCAGACAAAGCTTTCATACAACACACAACATACATAGGGTTCAAGCAAGCATGAAAAGAATGGCTTTACACCATGATCACATTCTCAGCACACATGATCACCAAAGTATGTAGATCTCACTCTTCATCAAGCATTCCTCTTCCATGACATTGGTTCTTCTTTCGTAAGTGAGTCATATAATAAAAACCAAGTGATAAGATATTGTAATTAAGAATGGAACAGGTTATTAAAAAGTGCTACAAAATCAATGGTTTCAGCAAACTTTCAATACAATCTTGAGGAGGAAGCAAGAAATACCATTTTTGAGTTCACAACCCCATATGTGATACACTGCAAGATCAAGAAGCAAGATCTCATAGAGACTGATGACCAAATCTAGATCTTTGATCACAGTGCCCATAATTATACACTTGCATGCTCTAGCCAAGTTGAATGGTCAACTCCAATAAAATTTGGCAAGTTTTCAAATTCTGTTTTTGTGAAGAGGCATACAAAAATAAAGTTACGTATGATGGGGTTTGAACACCACACTTCACCGAGTCAGAGAAGTATTTCTACTTGTTTGAATTTTGTATTTTAGTGATGAAACACCACAAAAATATCTAAGTAAGAATTAAGGCAGGGATACCTTGAGTTCTTTATTTAATCAAGTTGCCTTGGCGAGCTTTTTTCAAATTGAAAATGACCTTTCAAACACTGACCTATACCATGATTTCCAATCCATTCTTCTTATCCATGATGCAGAACAAATTGTAAATCAGGTTGAGTTGCAATTAATAAAAGAAGAAACAACTATAACTCACAGACACCACCCCATCACCCGCGGTGCTCAACCATAAACGTTCTCAGTTCTTTCTGAAGCCACAACCTCTGTTAACTACAACTGTTCAATTCGAAACTAGATTCATTGTTTGCTCAAGTCTTGCAAACTTATTTTAGCGGTTCTGCAACTGAATGCATTTCCGATACAATTCATTGCCGGAAAAATAGTATCAGGGTCCCTATATTTAAAAAAGTATACAAACTATAATAGTAAGAATTTAATAAAAAATCATGAATTTATGTTTAGATTTGTATTAAAAAATCTAGGGAAATTATCAATAATATCCCTTAAATTTTCACTAAATTTGAAACTTACCCTTTTTTCTTAAAATTCCTACCCATAATCATTTTTTCATGCTTTCTTCTGATCCCCAAAATAACCTTCACAGACCTAATAGATCTGTAAAGCCTTTACAGACCTACCAGTTCCGTGAAGGTCTAAAGTTGAGGCCTCACACCTAAGTTAGGTCCATGAGGCTTAGGGCCTTTACAGCCCTATTAGTTCCATGAAGGCCCATTGCTTATGGCCCTAGTAGGTCCATAAAGGCCCCATTGCTTGGGGCCTTTACAGCAGTATTATATCCCTAAAGACCTAAGACGCCCATTATATCAAAAAATCTAAAGAAAAACAACAGAAATTTTTATCAATTTAGTTAGGTTTTGTTGATTAAAGAAAACCCACAAGAACCTCAATCTGCTTCTTTGCTCTTCATTTGGATAGGATGTTGTTCATAAAAAACAGTTGTTCTTTACAATAATATAAAAAGCTTAATGCACCCAATCAAATCTCATAACCATCACTCCGTTCAACCGTTCTTTAGCTGGATTTCTAACAAAACTCACATTATTTTCGAAGAAGGGAAAAATCACAAAAAATGATATTTGAAGCCCTCTCTATTTCAACAAGCACTTCGATCTCACCAAGAGTTTTATTTTTTTAATATATAACTTGGCCATGCAGAATACTCAGATACAACAAAAGATGATCCAAAACCCAGCTTAAGCGACTTCAAATTCACTCATTTGACTACCATTTCCCACCAAAACTTCAACAAAAACTCAACAACCCCAATCTCTCTCTCTCTCTCTCT
>NW_006499296.1:996493-1014980 GCF_000471905.2 Amborella trichopoda | reverse complement strand
AGAGAGAGAGAGAGAGAGAGAGAGAGAGAGAGAGAGAGGGGATGTTGCATGGGTGCACCCATGTCCAGTCTACTTTGCAATGTAAAGTTCCATAGTTAAATGTATGTTTTCAGTGCCATGAGCTGGGTTATTAATACAGATAAACAAGGTAGAAACAAAAGAACTATCGCTGGTACATATGATTATGGAAAAAGCTTATATAAGTTGCTCTTTTTACTGTAGAAGCAACGCACACTTCAAAAATCCATTGAGAAAGGTTATTCTAATGCTGAAAAACTCTCCAATTGATCAATCGACCTTGAGATATATGGATTTGGAAAAAAAAAGAATTTCAAGTCCTACAAATGATGCATCTTGTAACACATTATCTAGACCGTCCTTTCAAGATTTTCAAGTGTCTGTAGATCTGCTCAAACTGCACCGCTTTTTGAGTTTGAAATTTCACGATTAGATGTGAAAGAGATTTTCAGGTCATTGTTGAAATGTATGACACCTAAACTATATTAACTGACAAGGTTTGGAGATATGCCTTACTTGGATTGTTTCAGGTTGTCACCTTATGCAAACTGCACCCAATTATTACCGAGGCTTTCAATAGACAATGACAAAAGATAAGATAGCAAATGGCACATTTGAAAAAAGTAAAGCAACAGTCAACTAACCACCATTCACTAATACTATTCTTAAAAAACGATAGAATTAAATTTACTGATTCAGCTAATTATACAAAATGTGAAATACGTACTGTATTACCGGTTTTGTGCTGTCTCAAAATCAGGCCCTTGTTTTGTTTGATAAACCCACCCAGGAGCAAATATTGCAGCTGAAACGGCATCCTTCTTCGCCACTTCAAGTGCAACATTGGTCTAGAAAATTTTATTGTCACAAATCCAAATTTTGCTGAAAATTCTACTCATTTTGTGACCCATGAATTTCAGAACATTCAAATTCAATAGAGAATATGTCAAGGACAGAAACGAAGTCAAGATATATACTACATGTGTTCTAGAGTTAAGAATTTTACATTAAAGCATAGCAGCAAAATGCAAAAGAACTACATTGTAAGTTGGAGTTTGAAGCAGATGAATTTTTATGTCGCAGATTAAAAAAAAAAATGCGAAGACAACTATTTAAATTCATCTAGGATGATGATATATATGCATACAAACCAGTAAACAGACAATAGTTCTTAATGATGAAATGCTATACTTTAGCTGGTGATCAAGGCCTGGCATGAAACACACTCACTATTATGGACACAAATTTGATTAAACCAGGCATAGTTTTGTACATATTTAATAATATGTGTCTGTGCATAAACTAAAGTTGTGGAACCCCTTTTGTATAAGAAACAGAGTACCCGGGAGATTCACCCATTTTATGGAGGCGATCTTCAAGACAGCAAACGGCATGCATCCCTTCAGAACATATGGTCAAAGAAGATCTACGACTTGCATGCTAGTAAAATAGAACCAAAAGCTATATACAGATTACTGTCTAAATGCACAATATCCCCACATAGCATGCCATGAGTATACTAGAGAGTTAGAAATCATGAAATTACAGGAGCGTGGGAATTCATTGTGATAACTGGAGGAAGTGCTCCCAATATGGCACAACAATGCAAGCAAGCTGCAGGCCTAAAGTACAAAATCTGATATAGAAATAGTTTTCTTATCCCATCACCTTCTAGACAATGTCAGTCCGATAAATAATGACACTTGGGCCTTGTGAAGAGGTTGAACAAATTTTGTAATTTCTAAATCATGGTCTTCATTCAGTTTTTATTTACTTAGTGAAAGCTGACCTAAGTTTCTAGTCTTCCAGTTGTAGGTGGCGGAATACCTTCACTAACTTACTCTTAGTACAAATAAAGTGACAACTACTTTAGACATGCATTCTGAAGCATGTGATGCCTTGTGTCCAAAGATACACATGGATTATTTCTTAAAAAATCAGTCTCAACTCTTTCCTATCTTTTCATGAAATTTGGACAATAGTTTAAATCATACAACACATGAAAACTTTCACCACGGAAAAGGGCGTATATGTCATCATCCTTAAAACCCTGTTTTAACAACATCACATAATCCATCAAGAACCATCTATGCACACTCTAAAATAAACTATCCACTGCACTTCCTAGATATTCAACTGAATTTTCCCTGGCAACCATTTACGTTGAAATTAAAGACGCCATTTAAATGTGAATAACTCCTATTCTAAAACTCAATTGCTGTTTCCCAAGCTACAATGACATCAGCAAGCAAAGTCCCCTCACGCATCATCATCAAGGACTTAAGCAAAGGCCCCAACCTTAAGAAATTATTCTGTGGCATAGTAGGCTAAGTGTAGTGGTAGCAACAAGCAAAGCTCCCACTAGGATATATCGAACATCAAAAAGGCTACACTCCTGTAATCTAAAGAGTTTGTTTTTCTCCTCACGCATAAAGAGGAATTGACTTTTTGTTTACTCTCCACATGTTTCATGTATATCTCTTTACGAGTTACCCAATTCTCCTAATATTCTTCCTACCAAAACAACTACCACCAGCACAACCCTTGCCCATTCTAGCTATGGATCCTATTCAACGGTTATTGAGTACGGTGCTAGTATGGGCCCTTGTTCACATCATACCTACCAACGTACTCATTCTCACCAAGGATCTTCACCTTAAAATTACTCAATCACATATCTACCAATAGCCAAGGGAAACCATTCCACCCACTTATCTCATTCACTCGAGATTCATCTTCATGCTACTGAAAACAAGATTTAATACTTATTTTTGAAATGCAAAGCCAACAACCGAGATACAACTAATGATACTTGCCCTATCTGTCCGATGTATACATATACTACAGGAAATGAACATCAACATGGAATGATAGAAATACAAGACAGCTTTAGTTACTAGATTTCTTAGAATCAAACCATAGAGTATAACAAGCATAAGCGTAAAAGGAATACCGTCCATTGTCCTCCACCATAGGTACCTCGCCCAAAAACATCAACTCCCATGTATACATCAAAGTTCCGGCTGCCAGCCACAGCAGCTGAACTTTTAGGATAGTCCTCCTAGAAAGCCAAGAATATCAAACAAATGAAAAAAATGCCACAAAATGAATATGACGACAAGTAAGAGATAAAAGGAAGAAAAATTCAGAAACAATATCTTTTACCTGCCATGAATAATTTACGAATATGCCATCACACAAATCAAAGAATGGCTTGTTGAGATCATTCAATTGATTTTGCCAGCTAAGAATGCCATCTTTTGTCACACTATCGTACCTATTGCCACCATATACATACAACATAAATAAGATTCACACTCAGCATCATAAATCTCATGAATCAAATATTTAAAATTAGAAGGTCCCCAGAATAGACCATATCACCAAAGATCCAGGAGCCAAAGAGTGCATAGACCGAGTCAAGTAGTCTACAAATTCCTTTAGGTTAGGTATTTGCTTTACATCCAGTGCAACCTCCATATTTATCTGCAAATCACGCATATTCAATTCTTCAATTCTAATGCAACACTAGAAAGCACTAAGTGGTAGGGGGCAGACAACAATATATGCATATGCCTGCCATCCAAATGCACATATATCTCTGTTTCACTTATGTGCATTTACGCATATATATTTATTTTAGCTATGTATGTATGTAAATATATGCAGCTGAATGTTGAAAAACACATTGAAATCATTGAATCACATTTCACGATTGTAATAAGTCAGCATTCCCTCAGTAATGTAAGATTAAATTAACTAGCAAGTAACAACCACAGAGGAAAAATCATAAAAAGTATGATAGTAATATTTAAATTGGCCAAAAGATTTCATGCTCCCACAGAAGCATACTGTCCACATACTCCCTTGGGTAAAACCCAATCTCAGAGTAATTTTAGGACACCAAATTTCAGGATATAACCACTTCAACCCATGGACTAACATCCAAAAAAGCCAAAAAAAAAAAAAGGAAAAAAAAAAGGAAAAATTCCAAGTCACACTCTCTATGCACTTGAAAAAATTAATGTCTCAAGATTGAACACAGACCATCCAATTTTTTTAGGGTGAGATCTATGTGTGAAAACTTAAAATTCCAAATTTCTCTTTTGAAAATAATCATTAGTGACTCTTAGGTGGTTCCCGAAGTTTCAGATTAGGAAATCCCTCCCAAGTAGGTCTTCTGCCCGAGGGAGTAGATGTATTATATGCTGCTGCAGGAGCAACATATGTGTGGTCTTTACATGGACATTGACATACTCATAAAGTAATAAAAGTCCTCAAATATTAAATGACTGCAATGAAATATGATACTAGGAAGTCCACAACATGAGGACCATAGTTCATACTCGCCAATATACATACACATTTCAAAATCCAAAGTTCCAATTCCCAGACCATGATATAGTGAAAGTCATAAAGTAAAATGCTAAAAAGTATATTAAAAAAGAATTCAACTAACTCTAGTGTTAGAAAACCCTTCTTTTTTCCCTTTTAGAGGGAAAAGGACCAATATGCCCCTTACCGGACGTCATTTTCTACCCTCAAGCAAGGGAAAAGCTGAGGTGGCTCCTATGCCTAGGCACTAGACAACCTCACCTGGCCTGCCAAGGCAGCTGCCCATGGTTAGGCGGCCCAGGATTGGCTACCTAGGACCAGGCGGAGCAGGACGGCTACTTAGGCCCTAAAAGGACTGTTTTTTCAAATATTAGTTTTCATTTGTCTAACACTAATTAAGAAAAAGAAATAGGAAGCACAATGGAACCCAAAACATACCAGCCAACCGTCAAAGCCTAATTCCACAGCAATCTCAGCCAAACGATCAGCATACATTCTAGAAGACTCTGGAGTAGCTAACAAAGTATTAGCTACAGCTCTCCCTTCATCCCATTCTGTAATAAAAGTCCCCAATACCTTCAAATATCACTAGATCAATTAGGTATTGTTCAACACATACACACACCCCCTTCAAATATGACTACATCAATTAGATATTGTTCAACACACACGTGTGCGCTCACACACACACACACACACACGCGTGCACACACACACACACACACACACTATATATATATATATATATGGAATGTATATATCACACCCTTTTGAAATACTAATAGTAATGATAGAATAGGTTGTTTAGGGTCTATTTAGTACCTATGTAGTTTCTTTTCAAAACGTTGCTTTTTTTTTATATAGCTTGCTCATCAAGTAAGAGTGCATGTTTATTACCACTAAAGGATAAGGGATACTTTTGTTATCTTTATAAAAGTAAAGTTTAAAATTCTATTAAAAGCTATAGGCATTGTCCAAATAAAGTTTCAAGAAATTAACTTCCAAAATGCTATTGTACTTTTGTGATAATTTCAAATTGGCCCTTAATGATTAAGTTAGTTATAAAAAATAATGTTTCCAATAAAAATAATATTTTTTTAATAAATGCACCCATCACAACTCATTCTAACATTAACATTTACATTTAGGTGCACCTCACTGAGATGCATATATCCACAAGATTTGAGAAAAATCTGATTTGTAAAATATTGTTAAAATTCAGACATTGCCAGAAAATTGTGACTGGTTGATGAAACTTCGGACGATACTTAGCCACTGAGTGAGGTTCTACGTGAAGTGTTGTAGAACTTCACTCATGAACTTTTTAAGTGTTTATATATATATAAAAGAAGTATACAATGAGACCATTTATCTTTGGTACAAGGTGGTCACAATTAGTCCTGACTATTGAATAATATAATATTGGGTGGCTACATTTATTGTATTGACCAAGCTCAAAGTTCAAAAGAAATTTTCTCGAACTATGTGACACATCCAAACGATCAGATTTTACATCAAATGGTTATAAGTAATTGTGACCTCCTTGTCATCATCATCATTATAGCCTTTTCCCAATTAATTGGGCTATACGAATCTTGATCAGCCATTTTGTTCCATTAAAGGTCATACCCTTAGTGAGGCCATAAGTCCCCATATCGTTTTGGACTACTTCCAACCATGTCGTTTTGGGCCCGACCCTTGCCCTTTTCAATCGTTCCACATGAACTAACTCGCACCTCCTAACAGGTGATGTACTTGGGCGGCACCACACAGGGCCAACCCACCTCAGTCTACTCTCTCTCATCTTATTGCCTATTGGTGTCACACCTAAATTCTCCATAATGGATTCATTTTGAATTCTATCCTTTTTCGTCTTGTCACTCATCCATCTCAACACCCTCATCTCCGCTACACTCATTCTATTGGTATATTGTTTTTTATCCGCCCAACATTCTGCCCCATAGAGCAAAGCTGGTCTCACAGTTGTCCTATAGAACTTGCCCTTCAGCTTCATTAGTATGCAACAATCACATAAAATTCCAGTTGCACATCTCCACTTCGCCCACCCAACTCTAATTCTATGTGCAACATCTTCTTCAATCTCTCCATTTCCTGGATTATCGTCCTAAGATATCGAAAGTGCGGTCTTTTTTTTATTTCTTGGCCGTCAATCTTAATTATTTCCTCATCTCTACTCTTATTATTACTAAACTTGCATTTCATATACTCTGTCTTAGTCCAACTAATTTTAAAACCTTTGGATTCTAGGGCATCCCTCCTAAGTTCTAACTTTGTGCTGACGCCATTTCAGGTCTCATCAATCAAAACTATGTTATTTGCGAACAACATGCACCACGATACCTTATCCTGTAGGCGCTTAAAGTCGTCCATAATTAAGACAAAGAGGTATGGGCTCGATGCTGACCCTTGATGTAGGTCTATTGCCATTGAAAACTCACTTGTATCTTCACTAGTTGTTTGTACACTAGTTAGCGCTCCAACGTACATATCTCTCACTAAGTCGATGTAGTGTTAGAAGACTCATTTCTTTTTCAACACCCGCCAAATCAAATCATGAGGTACTCTATCATAGGTTTTCTCTAAATCAATAAAGACCGTGTGGAGGTCTTTTCCCTTCGCCCTAAACTTCTCAATCAGTTGTCTAAGTAGGAAAATAGTCTCAGTTGTTGACCTTCCTGGCATAAAACCAAATTGGTTTTCAGATACACCCATTTCATGCTTTAGTCATTGCTCAATCACTCTCTCCCCAGAGCTTCATAATATGACTCATAAGCTTGATCCCTCGATAGTTCGCACAATTCTGTATGTCTTATTTGTTCTTGTAAATAGGTACCACAATACTTTTCCTCCATTCGTCTGGCATATTATTTGTTCTCAACACCTTGTTGAAGAGCTTCGCCCGACAGTTATTGCCAATCTCCTCCATTCACTTCCAAACCTCTATCTGGGTACTATCTGATCCTAAAGTCTTTCCTATTTTCATTCTTTTCAAAGCTTCTTTCACTTATGACATCCTAACCCTATGAATGTATCTATGACCTCCGCCCTCATTTGTACCAACAGTTCCTTCTACCGTTATGTTCCCATTGTGTTCGTCATTTAATAATTTTTTGAAAATAAACTCTCCATCTTTTGTTAACCCTGTCATCACCCTTTAATCCTTGCTCTTAATGCATTTAATATGGTTTAGATCCTTTTTTTTTTCTTATTTTTGTTAAGTTGAATATATCTTTTTCACCATCTCTTGTTCCCAGTTTATTATATAGATTATCATATGCCTTAAGTTTAGCTTTACTTACTATTTGTTAGTGTTTTTCTTAACATTTTTATATTCTTCTAAGTTTTGATCGTTTCTATTACATTGTCAAGTTTTATTACATGATTGTTTTTCAATAATTCCTTCTGAACCTCATCACTTCACTAATGGCATCGCTTCTAAGGAACGCCCTAGGCAACTAACCTTATTCATTTCTCACTCTACCTGAGGTCCAGTACAATGTGTCACTTCTGAGGAACGCCCTAGCTACCCCTTGCTCATTTCTCACTGTACTCAAGTTCTGGTACAGTGCGTCACTTCTAGGGAATGCCCTAGCATAAGCAGATATTGTATGTTCAAGATTCACAATAAGTTTTGACAAAAATTTACGTTGGCTGCCTATCTAACCCAACTCAACCCCTATACTCGGGCATGAGACTGGTTAAGGGAAACTTTAAGGTCATCACCCTTAATAGACAACCTTTTATATATATATATATATATCAAAGGTAAATGGTCTCATTAGGGATTGTATACTATGAGAGCCTTTATTTTTTATACAAAGAGGTCACAATCATTGTATGTGAAATTTAATAGAATGAAGTATATCCCAACATTCGAAAAATTTTATTTTAGACTTTGTGTCCAAACAATGACATCCTCAATCACTCAATTTCAAATCTTGACGGTCAATAATGATTGTGACCTCCTTACATCATTATGACCTCCTTACATCAAAAGTAAATGGTCTACATATAAAGAGAGAAAGAGAGAAGTCAGAGGATAGATAATGCCCCTTTTTCAAAGAGAAAGATTTAGTAAGGAAGACCAAACTGCAAAAGCCAGAGGAAAATCCCACTCCTTGAAATACAAACACACACAGGAGAAAAGAGAAGAAAACAAGTTCACTTTATTATTGGAGTGAGTGAGATAACCAAATTTTAAGGAAAAGAGAAAAGAGTTTTGTAGAGAAACACACGCATACAAATGAGAAAGTGACAAGCAATACCTTGACTCCATGGGTATGAGCAGCATTGGTCCAGCAAGGAGGTGGCAAAGTTACTAAATTATGGGAAAAATACACAAACACGTCGATCAAATGCCAGTGCCATATAGCATAAGCATCGCCATTGGAGCCACCTTGGATCCACTTATCATCCAAATAACCACCATCCATGTCGTGGCAAACCAGTATCCTTGGCCTTCGGGGCAATGAACCAGAAGAGGATTTTTGCAGAGGAACAGAGCTCTTATTGAAGGGGAAATGAAACGACTCAAAATAAGACCTATTTTCGAGGTCTTCGAGATTCGGAATGGGAAAGGAAATAGGAGTTGCAGGCTTCTTAGGATCAAAAGGGGGCGCCAATGGCGAAGAATTACGGTTCTCCGCCATTTCAAACGGGCACTCTGCAAAACGATGGAGGGCTTCAGAGATGAGAGAGGAAAGAGATTTTAAAAGAGAGAAAGCCTTCTTTGCGTAGTAACGAAGCAGAGGCCTCATTTTATTGTGGCATTTGGGTGCGGGCTTGGACGTAACGCCATGGACTGACTAATCATGGCACGATGTTTTCAATTTTCTACCGTCCAAACACAAGGAGACATTCAGAGCAAATTCCTTTCGATATCACTTAAAAGCATTTTAGGGATTGGGTCCTGGCATCTGGATATTAACGCCATGGCCGGATGCTCCCATACGAAGCTAGAGAGAAAGAGAGATCCTTGATGGATGAGAGAGAAAGAGAGAGAGAGGGGTATTTGGTGAAGATGTGTGCTGCTGTTCCTTTTTATTAGCGCGGAAACTTTCCAAGGCCGTGACATAAATGTTGGAAATATAAGTTGGCATGCATTATTTCTTCTCGTTTACAGTCCTTCCATTGATAAGTTTGGAATTTGTGCATCAAAATGTGGATTAGTGATTCATCTCTCGACTCTGAGGATAATTAGTGACTGTAACTCTTGGACAAAAATGGTTCATACCCTCTTTCCTATGTTTTCATTGCAAGACATTATTTGAAAGAAATCCATTGATGGGGTAATTGATTTCCGTGCGTTCTATTACTACGATTCAATATATTATAGGATGAAGTTTTTATGAGGCCTACGGTTTTATGAAAATAAAATATACCCCTCACCTCCAAATTTTCGGAAAGCATTGTCAGCAACAAAAATATCTGTGACGGCTCAAAAATTAATGGGTGTGGTTTTTATTGAGTCTAAGCTCAAAACAATTGAATTAGAGCCTACTTTCAAATAGTGTTGAGATATGTGGTTTCAATGTTATAAATCTTTACAATAGCCTTAAAATATATTTTTATTTTTATTTATAAAATTTAAAGCTTCAAAACAATGTAGTTCATTAGATCTATGAAAACTTAAAAATCTTGAAAACTGACGATCCAAAAATTCATTACAAATTACACTATTTTTAAAACTTGAAATCTATTTTTTTTCTCATATCCATGCATCTTGATGTCGAAATGATAAATTTGAAGATATTTGGGCATCAAAACGACATCTTCTAGAGAAATTTTTTAGGTACGCTTTAATTTGATTGTTTAAAGCCTCGGATCTATATAAACTTTTCCCAAAATCAATTTCCAACATTGACGGTTCAAAACTTCAAATATGTATAGACCTTGGGGATATATGAATACTTATTTTCAGTATTAAATGGACGGCCAAGATAATTTGTTACAATATACATTATTTTTAGAGCTTGAAATTTTTTTTTTTGTTTTACAACCATAATGTTCAGGCCGAGATAATCAATGTAAAGCTTTTTCAATGCTTGAATTGCAATTTTCAATGAGTTATGAGCTGAGGCTTTACTTACTTTGAGAAGGCCGTAGTCTTATCAAATTATTGTCCTTTATTTTATGTTATTTTTACTAGAACTTATCTAACTTTATTAAAGTCTAATCAAAGAAAATTACATTATTAGAGACAAAAGTCTCAGACAAAAAAATAACCCCCTTGGCCAGCGAATCCGCCAAGCCACTTGCTTCCCTGTAAACATGCAAAAAGGAAAATGAGAATGGGCAAGCTAAATGCCAAACTTGCAATAACAAAGATCTCAAGTCCCAAGGTACCTTATGCTCTCCTTTGCACCACTTTGATCACATTCAATGAGTCACCTTCTATCAAACATAAAGGTCCCAAATTTCTATCGACAACTAACTTTAGCCCTGAAGCAAAGCATGCAGCGCCGTATAGTTGGCAGTAGTCACCCCTATAGATCCCGCATATGAGAACACAACACGGCCTCTCCAATCTCTCACTATTCCATCAAATCCAGATAACCTGGATTCCCCAACGAACTCCCATCAGAGTTCAGTTAAAAAACTCCCTCCATCGACAGAACCCAAATCCCTTTAGGCCTACACGTGATAACTCCCATCTTAAAAAGATTTGGTAGATTTCTTCAGATATCAATGTCCAATATATTCTCCCCTCCTTTAGCAACAGATAATCACAATCATACAATATGCAAAATCCTATCCATAACCAACTCAAAAGATAAACCAATCCCATCAAAGGTTCTTCTATTTCTTTCTTTCCATATGTCCCACAAAACACCACCTCTAACTATTTGCCAAATCATTCTTCCTAACTGCGGCAGCCATGGCAGAGAGAGGTTTGAAATAATCCCTATCACCTCTTGGGATATCACCATCAAGGTCCTCATTTGAGAAAAAAAACCAGGACCATATTCTAGAGATGAAATGACAACGAAGAAACAAATGAGTACATGTTTCACTATCCCCTTTGCACATTAAACATACATTGAATAATATCTTCCCATTATTTATCAGATTGTCCACAGTTGGAACCTTATCCTGAACTGCCAACCACATAAAAGCCTAGACTTTATGAGGTATCGACCATTTCCAAATTTGGGCAATTATCGGCATCAACCATCTCTATCGATCATAGAAAAGAATGAGATATATTTACTTCACTGTAAAAATTCCATCATTCTCAATCTCCCAAGCTACCTCATTTTGTGCAACTTCTGAAACGTGAACTTGATTTAGGATTTCCAAAAGTGAATTAAGCTGGGAGAATAACTCATCTGAAATTCTATTATAAGGCAACTGAATATTGCACACAATCAGACTCCCCTTAACCTCAAACATATATGCGACCATCACATTGGGGTTATCCATCCTCTCAAAGATACACGGAAATGCAGTTTTTAAGATAGAGCAACCAATCCACTTATGGTGCCAAAAGAAGTTCAGGTTACCACTACCCAAACTCCATCTCACATTACGATGAATTAAAGGCTTATAAAGATTAATGGCTCTCCAGGCGCAAGACAAATCTCTATTACCACACCTTGGCCCAATCCACATACCAAAATTGTCAAAGCCATACTTAACCATCACTGCCTTAAACCATAATTGATCATTAAACTGCAAACTACGCCACTCCAATTTACATAGCAGGGCTTGATTTACCAACTTTCCTCAATCCTAATCCCACTTCATTTTTTGGCGTACATATCTTATCCCACCTAGAAGATGATATTTCCTAGACCCATCAGTTGAACCCCACAAGAAATTCCTCATCATACCTTCAATTTTCTTAGCTGCTGATGTAGGGATCTGTATGATAGACATCTGGTATATCAGTAAGATAGCCAAGCACCTCATAGTAGTGTTATCCATCCACCCAAAGATAAATATTTATAGCTCCACAGATCCAATTTAAATTGAATTATTTGAATAACTTTATCTTAGACTGACAATGGGAGCCTTCCATCAAAGATAGGCATACCCAGGTACGTGCTTGGAAAATGATCCATCTTGCATCCCACAGCCTCTGCAATCTCATCAACCACATAATCCTCAAAATTAATTCCAATCACAGTGGTTTTCTCAAATTTTACTTTAAGGCCCAAAGAAACCTCACCACATCGCAAAAAGGTTGCAATATTTTTATCCTGGTCAATCTCAATCCCCACAAAAGATAAAAGTACCATCTGCGTATTGCAAATGTGACACACACGATCCCTCATTTGCCTCCTTAAGACCAGCAAAATTTCCCTTACTCTCCACATTACGCACCATAAGACTAAAGCATTATGCATAGATTGTAAACAAAAATAAAGATAATGGTTCACCTTAACGTAATCCTCGAGAAGCACCAAAAAAACCAGTAGGGCTCCCTTTATAAAGAATGGTGAAATGCGCAGTGGACAAATAACCATAAATCCAACTCCTTCTTTTTCTCCAAACCCCATATTTTTCATATCTCTAAAAGAACACTACTCTCTACTCTATCATATGCCTTTTCTATATCCAATTTTAAAACAATCCCTGGATTTCCACTCAAAACCCTAGAATGGATACCCTCTTAAGCCACCAACACACTATCTGTGATCAACCAATCTTTAATCAAGGCAGATTGAGGTCCAAATATAATTAAGGGCAGAACCACTTTCAACTTTTCAGCTAGCACCTTCGCCACTATTTTATAAAGGCTTGAAATAAGACTGATGGGTATAATATCCCTAAGTCTTGTAATTATGGTCTTCTTAGGTATGAGGGCAATAAATATAGAGATAACTCCTTTAAATAGCTTCCCTTTCCTTAAAAATCCTTTATATGAACAATTGTTTCATGTAGGTTGAACCGCATTTGTACAATATGTGGTCCAAAAGTATAAAGCATCCATCTTAAAGATGGATGTCAATAGGTGGTCCATCTAAAAACAATTGAAATTAACAGTCCAAATGTTTTTTTAATTATTTTTAGTATTCAAACTGTATTTATTTTTTTATATTCATGATCTCCATATTAAAAATTATATATTCTTTAAAAATTAGGATTGAATTATATTTCTAGAAATAAATTTATTAAGGGGCCTGCATTTCGAGATGTGTGGGCTTGGCCGCATGTTAACCGTAGCCTTATTATATATCCCATGATTAATAGTGTTGTTCTAATCACCAAACACACGAGTTCCAACTCTTGTGCCCGTCACTCGATATCCATTTTAATGAATAGATCGAGTTACATTATTTATTGAAGAAACTTAGGCACCGTTGAAAGTTAGAAACCTTATTTGCAGAAGTACGGTACAAATCTACAAATAAATTGCAATAGTTATTAGTGTCCATTTTATTTCGAGTGGTCTAAAAGGTCTTATTTTTTTGATATTGTTTTAAAAGATTTGTCAAATCTATATGATTCAAGCAAACTAGGTAGTATATAATACGAATGAGGTTTCTATAAAGCTTAAAAACAAAATAAACCCTCACCTCAAATCCTCGTTCGGAAAGCACTTTCGGCAATGGAAATCTCTATGATGGCTCTACAATCAATTTTCAATACCGAAAATAAACTTTAAAACTCAAAAAATGGTACAAAAGTTGCAGATCTATGAACACTATTTTTAGGGTGAAATGGGTGATCTAGATAATTTGTTACAATATACATTATTTTTAGAGCTTGAAATCTATTTTTTTTATTTTACAACTATATAATGTTGAAACCAAGATGATTGATGTAAAATTTTTCTGATGCTTAAATTACAATTTTGAATAAGTTATGAGGTGAGGCTTTACTTGTTTTGATAGAGCTGCAGCCCTATCAAACCATTTTTCATATAATATTGTACCTTATTTCTACAAGCGAGATTATCACCTTATACAAACCACTCCCCATTTTATTAGGTGCAATTTGTATAGGGCGACAAGTTTATTTTCAAAAGTAAGGTTGGGGTATTCTATATTTTGTTCATTTATTTAGATGGTATAGATTTTTTTTTAAGCCATTTTTAAGATCCGGTACATCTTTAAGATAGTGCTAATCTACATCATGTAACTAAATAGACAATATAGATTCCTGCAACCTTACATCTAAGTCACCTTATATAAAACTCTTTCCTATTTTTTCATGGGTCTAGCTCGGGCTTTACGATATTTGGTAAACTTTGTGCAAAACTCTATTGGAAAACGTAGTTTTGATGCCAAAAGTTCTTATGCTATTATGCAAATCTATTTCGGCTCCTGATCATGAATACTGAAGCTCCAAAAATAATCAGGCATGGCCGATCGATGGATACTTAAAACAAATAGTCCCAAAAATATGTATAAAATAAACAATTTTTAGAGCTTGAAATATTGTTTGTTTATTTATTATTGTTGTGGTCCTGATGATTTGAGTTTTAGGATATTTGATGCCAAAACTACATCTTTGCACTATGCTGGCAACAGGTCAAGCATGGACCGAGCCAGCTCTGGCCTTCATTCAGTCAAGGCTCGGCCAGACCTATTAGACTTAAAGAATGAAAAAAATAAGGAAAAAAATCGAGGAGTTAGGCCAGCTCCATTGGGCCCATGGCCCAAGCTTGGCTCGGCCTAACCCTCATACCATGGTAGCTCAGCCCCAATGTGGCTCTGGCTGTTGCTTGATAAAATACTTTCCCTTTTATAAAAAGAAAAAGTTTATATAAGGTTGGCACCTTAAAATATAGAATTAAGGTACAACTATAAAATCCTTCAAAAAAGGTTTTTTTAATGTTAGAAGAACATCTAATTGATTATCTTGATATCGACATGTATAGATATAGAGAAAAAAAGAGATTTCAAGTCCTAAAAACAATACATCTTATAATACATTATCTAGACCATCCATTTTCTAGACTTTCACGCGTTTACATATCCACTCGATTTGAACCATTTTTTGGAGTCTAAAATTTTATAATTAGAGACAAACATAAATTTTCGCATCATCCTACGATTTTTCGATACCAAAATTGCATCTCATAGCAAAGTTTGGACGTGCACCTATTTTGATTGTTTATTTGTTTGCAGCTTATGAAACGGTACCCTTAATAAAAAAAAAACAAGTGATTTTTATTAGTGATGACTTTTAAAATCAAAGCAACGGCACTAGGTTTTATGAGTTCACAGCACAACAAAACAAGCATCTCCTTTGAATGAAGATAAGTTACTTATCAAAATTAGAGTCATTTGTTACGAAAATAATAATATCTATAAAATTGTTTAATTTTAAAAATAAGCAATTTAATTTTGCAATTTACAAAAGAACTCCAGACATTTTAGTCTTGTTCATTACTTTCACCAATTCAATTTGAAAATCAATTTAGTAAAATTAACAATATGAAAATCACCTTAAACGAACTGCCTAAAATGGGTCCAATATTCAAGTTTGCAACAATAGAGTTCTGAAACCATTTTATTTACCAAAAGCCATTTTATTTACCAAAAGAAAACATAATAATATGAGAATGACCAAATAAGTCAGCCCCACTAACGTTTAGATGATTCAAGCTTCATTGGACCATCTTTTTTGTGGATGGGAACAGCATGTGAGAGTGACGGAGGGATAGATTGTTAAAAATTACCAACCTCTGGCCTAAGGGTGGCCATGGGCTGGGCCTGCCATGGCCTCGGCCCGACCCTTGTTCCTATCGGGCATGCCCAAGCGAAGCCAGGCATTACATGGTTAAGGCCAGGCCAGGCGGGGCCGGGCCGGGCCAAAAACAAAAAGATAAAAAAAAGAAAAAAAAGAACGCAAGGCGAGGCCAACCAGACCGGTAGGCACTGGCCATTAATAAAAAAAAAAAGGGTGTAGGAGAGGGAGGAGTAACCTCTTGGGTGGAGGACATGCATGCATGCACTACCTTGGAAAATTCCGACCTAAACTAGGCCAGTCTCAATAGCCCTCCACAAATAATACAGAGTTAACAAGTAAACACAAAGGACCTTTGCCCTGACCATGCAAAAATCAACAAAATACCAACCAACAATCTTTGCCCTAAAAAATGCATGCACTCAATTCAACCTTTCCTCTTTATCATTGAAGGAGGGGTCCCCTCAAATAAGTCATCTATGCAAGCTTCAAGCTCTTCAGGCCCATACTTGATATACTTATCAGCTTGCCTTCCTCCATCTAAATATTGACTGAATCTCCCCAAAAAGGATCTATAAGCAGGAATCACAACAGAAGAAACAGCAATTCTGAGCTCACTCTGCAACTGTTCATCGCTCACAATCCATGAAGACTGTGTCTTGTGAATCTCTTCAAACTGTGTGTTAAATTGCTTGAATCTCTCTTTTAAAGCAGCCTTTGAAACCCCTGAAGAGAAGTTGCCCTTAGCATGAAGACCCTCGTCTTTCAAGCAGGCGAGGACCTTTGTCCACGTCTCTCTCTGGTAGCTCTTGTGGTAATGGCGAAGCTCGGAGCTCCTCTTCCTGCACCAGACGTCGCCGAGAAGGGCGTAAATCTCTGAGTCTTTGATCTTCTGGACTATGTAACGGCCATTGTTCATGAGGAAGACATAGCTCAGAGACAAGTCCTTGTAGAGCTTGGACTTGGCCTCGAGGTTCTTATCGAGGAGGTCCATAATCCCTGCAAGCTGCAAACCCAGAGGCGACATTTCCGGTGAATTCTTCTGCTCTTTTTTAGGGGATGCAGCAGTTACTCGGTGTTCCAAGAACACCTGTTCCAGTGGTTCCTTATACTCGCAGGTGAGCTTCAAATAGTTCATTACGTAGCGAGTGAGCGGATGCACTGCACCTCCAGGTACTGGAGTCCGTGCAGCATCACCATGAATTGCACTCTCGAGCTCTGCAAAAATGCCAACTGCTGCATCTCCCAGTCGAGAGCGCGCAGACTCGATCTCCACACACAGTTCGGTCCAACAGAGGCCACTGGCTATCGAAGAAGCCACATCCCTGAGAGTCTCATACATATCTAGAAACTTGAACAGTTTCTCTGCAGATCGCTTGCTCATGGCGACAGCTTCTGCAAAATTGAGAAGCTGGATCACCACACCTCTAGCCAAGTTTTGGAATAGAGAATCAGCCATTGCACCTTTCCCAAACACCTCTTCACAGAGCCTCTGCTCTGATGGGAAATAGAAGGTAACGATTCGGCGAAAAGCTTTCATCCATTTCCCGATCTCGGTCTCCAGTGTCTCCCACTGCATCTTCTGCACGTCTTCAATACTGATTCGCTCAAATCCTAATTTTGCCAGACTACCTTCGAACAGCTTCCGCCTTGCTATGCTAAACACTTGTAGACACTCAGTCTCATAACCCGCTTTGATCATTATTCTGGCAATCCTTGATATCAAAGCCAAATTTTCTGGTGAGTATGCATCAAAAACAGCCGGAATCTGATCAGAAACATGTTTTTGATCGCTGGAATCTTCCTGTTTTTCATCACTGGAATCTTTCCCAGACTTCACCGGAGAATCATTTTCCAGTGGATGAGGAATGACATAACGATCATTATCAGACTCCAAATCATTAGAATCTTCAAGAAGTGACCGGAGCTCTTCCTCCAAGAATGCCATTGATTGTTGGAGGACGACAGCAAGTTTCTGATGCTCAGGGAGAGCCTGAGAAAGTCGCCATACGAGATCAATCGATTCAAGGAATTGCCCAGAATCATCGCCAGAAAACCAATTTAACCGATCACCGGACTCCCATTTCAAGATTTTCCCAGAGAGTTTCTCACTGAAACTTTCAACACACGCCGGTGGCTCCGGTTTCTGATCTTTTCCAGCTATCGAAGCCAAGAAACTTTCAAGATCAGAGGTGAAGCTGTCGAGATCCTCACAGTGAGGGGTTTCAGGGGTGGTGGAGACCGCAGGAATTTGGTCTAAATCCAAGTCATGGCGGTTTTTAGGTGAGTCATAGCGGCCCTCCGACATGATTTCTGGTTTTTCATGGTCATTTTTACGAAGGAGGTTACCAGGAAAGGAGTGGGTTCTCTGAGGGACATTTTCCATTTGGGTTTAGAGTGGTGGCCAGGCCATGCAGAGAGAGAGAGAGAGAGAGAGAGGAGGAGCGGAGGGAGAGTGGAGGAGAGAGAGTAG
>NW_006499296.1:977200-995287 GCF_000471905.2 Amborella trichopoda | reverse complement strand
GTTACGTTAGTTAACGTTAACGTTAACGTTTAACGTTAACGTTAACGTAACGTACGGACGTACGTACGTACGTACTACGTACTACTACTTACTACTACTACTACGTCTCTCCTCTCTCTCTCTCTCTCTCTCTCTCTCTCTCTCTCTCTTGGCCCTCTCATCCTTTTGACGAGAACAGTTCACAATTAGTTTCACATGGAACATTATATAAAAATAAATAATAAATAAAAAATAAAAATAAAATCTTCACAAAGATTTTGCTCAAATCAGCAGAAGCATGGATAGCACCATTCCTTATTACAAAATGCCAAGAATCACCATCCAAAATAAGCAATAGAAACCAAAGAATTGTTAATCTACAACTCTGCAATTTTATCTACTTGCCAAATCAGAAGATAAATCCCATGAACCGGGGACTTTCATTCACTTGCTACGAAGGACTCAGGCAGAGAGGTCATGTGAATGAATCAATATACACCTTTTACCACATTTCTCTCCCTTCTCTCTCTTCATGTAAACACCACAGGAATGCAAAATTGAGTCACAATGGACAAATTTGCCATTAAAACTTTAAAAGTTGAGTGTACTGTATGAGCTCCGGCTTGCTTGAGCCTGTCTGCCTGTTCTTCTCCATATAGCTCCCACTAGATTCTACAGAGAAGATCAAAGAGAGTGCAGTCCATGACAAACAAAGGTTAGTCAAAGAAATGGTTCAGCATAAAGTTATATAACATAACATTCTGAAGTTATTAAACATAACATAAATAGAGCTGACCATTTAACAATGAAATGGGAAAGCAGCTAGAAAAACTTGTCCACAAACTAATTGTGAAGCAATCAACAGAACTCAAATAGTTATGTAAACCAAAAATAGTAGAAAAAGGGCCAATTGCTGTGTAATAGACTCGTACATGCTTTGTTTTCAACTTTCAAGATTGAGAACAACAGAAAAACCAACTAGAAAACACCATGAAGCAAATAATGTAAGATATTTTTAACACCCTGGCACATAAACCGTACAATGATACTATCAAATGAAATATCTGATTTATCATACAAACCTGAGATCGTCGTGGTAGGCTGAGCCAAAACTCCAGGTTGGGAACCACCTGAAATTGAAGCAGCCCTTAGAACTGTTGCTAACCCTTATCTCCATGATATACAAATAACTTGTAGCTTACAGTACAACGTTGGATAGCCAATGTTGTATGCTTAATTGCTCTAGCCCAAGTAATCAAAAAACCATGTATACTTCCATATGGCAACGCCAAATACATAATTTACCAAAATCATATTCGAACTTATAGTCTCTTAAATGAATGACAACAGACATCCCACGGATCTAAAATACCCATAAATGAAGGGAGTTTTCTATTTCTCATATGATAGTTCAGAATTAGAGGACCTGAAAAGAACGAATGGGATCATACATGAAGTACAACAAATATCATTATCATTCTTTCTCAAACGAATTAGACTATTGAAATATGATAACATTTAGAAGGTACAATACGGAAAATGTCACTATCTGAGCTTCAGATTTAGAAGCAACGGAGAAATTGGTTCCAAAAATCAGAATGGATCTGCTCAAGCACACAATGGTTTTATGTGAAACCAAGGGGAAAGGGGGCATATTCTTGACTCATCTCATTTGCAACTTCCACAATAATGTCTTTTTAAGAAACTAAAGCACTTTAGAAGGGTAAAATGTTCACATGCATCAGAATTTTCAGTACCTATCTTATCATTGCAGAAAGAATGACTGGTAGAAACTAGATAGCACAATGACATATTTAACCACATAGGTGGAACCCACGAAAGTATATGAATTTGCTTTAATTTACTTTTGAGGTTACTCTTTAATTGTGATGGTGCACCGTGAGAGAATATTATCTACACAAACATCCCATTAAGGAATAAGTCTAAATTTACAGATGATGACTATAGTCAGCCTCCAGGGCTCACATATATTATTGATAAATAAAATCAAGCTATAGATAAAAACTTCACATATTGCCTTACAAAACATTATCCAAAAGAATATGTTCAATTAGTTCAACGATACAAAGCAGCAGAATAAAGAACGCTAAACTGATAAAGATTGGGGTTGAAGAGAATGCATACCTCTACACCCTGAATTCCAAGGAAAAAGAACCGATAAACCATACCAACCAGAAAATATGCTCCAAAGAGGCACACAATTCTGAAAATCAGAAGCAACTGTCAAATCAGCTATCACTACCAATTCTTTCATATCTATTTAGAAACAAGAGAAATCCATTTCATCCCCTGCTTATTCAATTAGTTAGACATAATGAGACTATCAAAATTAAAGTGCAACAGCCTAGATGAAAAGAACCCCTTCAATGAATGCATCATCAAGAGCAGAAACTGCATACATAGTAATGAGAGTACCAAACCATCCCCATTCATTTCCATCAAGAGATATGACCTTAGCACAACCAGCTGGATGCCTGAGAACAGTAGCCTGCGCACGATTCCAGATCAGTAATTCAAACATTAACAGAGATACATTCATGCATGTCCAGACTTGCATTGCAAAACCGTCACATTAACATCATACGAAGTATTAATCATCAGAAACATGAAATGGGGAAGAACTTCAAACTTGAGATGCATAAGTTAAATCCATGCATACATCATAAAACCCATCAATGAAAACAACATACTATGACAAACTACATAAAGATATGACATTTGAAGGCCCACATAGATGAGAACATACAACATCATACAAGCAGGTAGCCTTATTCAAATACGCTTGTAAAGCTAGCACTCTTTTCAATGTATGATCATTAACTAGATAGGGTACTGATCAATATTCAAAGGAAAAGAAAGATCACAAGAATTTGGAATACAACTATGTCATAATATTACTCAATAATTAATGAACAGTTCCTTATAAAAAAGAAAAATCCACAAATATGAATAAAGTATTCTGAACATGGATGTCCTACTCTACAATGCGGCAACAACTTTGTTGACCAATCTCCCAGTAAAAGTATGAAGGCAGAGAAGCATGACATGGAAAAGCACACGAATCCAGGTAAAAACCTGTCATCTATACCTCCTTTATCAATCAACTGATCTGTCACATGATCCTGCACAAAAGAGCCATGAGGAGAAAAAGTAGCATTTATGTTTTGTCCACAAGTTGACCAACAAGAACAAGAATGATGGACATTCTGTGACACGTATAAAATGAGGTAGATGAATGAATATGGGTGATACAAGCATTCCTATTTTAAAAAGGCAACTTGGTAAAAAGTTTACTTTCAACACAATGATTTAATCAGTGAACTATTAAACTAATAACTAAGACTGAGGTACCTCGAAATAACTACATAAAATCATGGAGCTATCAGATCCGCTTTGGAGGATAGATGCTGGCTCTTTTTCATTTCATAGTCATGGCAGTTAACATCAGACTGGAAAATTAGGCAGACCTTCGTTTGCTAGAAGGTGGTATATTGCAACATGAGCTGGGCCTATTTGGTACCTAGCATTAGCATAAAGGCGCCTAGGGTGGTTCAGATGCACATGTTTTGGTTTTTTACCATAATGGGAATCACTCTTAATATAGTAGGTGCAGTTTGGAATATATAGCGCAAGAAGAAAAGTCTCCTCAGAAGCAACATCAACTATGCAGTGAAGAAGACTGAATAGACAATCTAGAGTCCTTAAATCCTATATCTGCTACTATTGTATCAAGTAGATGCAATACTTTCAAACTTCAGGCCCAACCCATTAAGGCCTTCAATAACAATGAATAATACTATCATTTCTTTCTAAGACACGTATCATAGACGGAATACTTGTGCAACACACATAATGAATGAGAATTCTGTGTTCACCAATCATCTGGAAAGCTAAAGGTCTTTACCTTAATAGCTAAACTATATATCATGTTTGGAAGCATAAGCATATACATGAATTATTTATTCTCTCGCCAACAAGAGTGGAAACCACAGACATAAAATTTATCTCATGTGAAAAGGGAAGCAAACTCAATGGTAGGTAACCTAGCAAACTTGGGTTTTAATAGGGGGTAGTTTTTCTTTTGCTCGTTTAGACTTGTACCTTTTTTATTATAAATGGTGAACAATATTTCATGAAATCCAGGCAATTAGAGCTCTTAATGGATGTCAAATAGTGCTTCAAAATTGAGACTTTTCCTTTTGAATTGGTGCTGCAAATTTTGAAGACATGTTACTTGAGGACAGTACAAGGATTCAGGGCATTTGAAACATTGGTTCAAGAGGGAGTAGAGTAAAATTAGAAAACAAAAGATTGGAGGAGACGATGAAATTAGATGTATAATACAGCTGTTCTTTCCTTGGTATCAAAACATAAGTTCATTCCATAAATTCTTTGAATAACACCTCTTCTAGTAGTCAGCACTAATAAGAAGAAATCCTCTCACTGCAATTTTGAAATGGGACAAGACCTATGGCACAGAACAAATATGATAGCCACCACATTGCCAAATTCAAAGCAAATAAATAAATAAATAAGCAAGAAGGGAAATGATTTCAAAAAGTCTCAAAATATAACTGGATTGACAAGGAAATTTTACTAGACTTACATAATCACATGTCCCTAATAGCTCCAGTGAGTTTGGACCCTGCAAGTGATGTTGAGAAGTAAAAATATAGCACTAATGAATTTGCTGACTGAATTAATGAGACAAACATTAGAAAAGCAAAGATATCACAGTGAAAAATGCTAATGCACAACAAAAAGAGAATTACCAGTGCTCGATTTGTATCACAAACAACCGATACAGAAAGTGAGCAATTACTATTATAACTGCTAGCAGTCATCCTCACAATAACACCTTTATGTGGATCCTTTCTATCTATGGAAATTGAAAAAGAAGGAAAATTTAGTACAAACTTTTCATTGAGAAAATTCAAATACTAATATGAGCAAACCAGATATAGAGATATTAATTATATAGATAAAAAATTATATAGGAACAAATACAGATTCCCGCATGCAACCCAAGGACTAAATCACCAAACAATCGACCAAAATGACCATAATAGCTGAAAAGAAAGCTTGCACTTCATCATCCTTCCACATAGAGCTGAAGGAGGAATATCTTTTTTGAGAATGTTAACCTAATAATATCATAAGACAAGTCAATATATTATATTTTTATCTTTTTCTCTATTCAGTTTGCAACTAATGGTAACAAGGGTGCACTTGCAATATGCCTCAATGCACTGATTCTTGTTGTGCAGCACTATCCATAGTACGCTCAGCATGTTGAACTGCTTGTAGATTCCTGGCAACTTTCCTACCTTAACTACATAACACAATAAGTGAAGAAATCTGGGGATTTATATGGTCTTTGAACTTTCTCTTTTTCCAACTGGGATGAGGGTCAGGTGAACCACAAGGTTTCCCAAACATCTCAAACCAAATTACTCTAAATATGTGAAATCACCTATAGAAAAAGGACTCAAGAAATTTGATGTGATGAGCACAATCAGCACAAAATGTCGATTGCAAGATACGATTTGGACAGAATAAAATCATGCTAAGATGTAATAAGCACAATCAGCATGATTCCCTATATGCTACTTCTAAAACCATGCTATGATGTGTGTGGTACTCAAGGAATGAAAAAGAGCGCAATATGGAAGTGACAGAATAAGTCCTATATAAACAAATCACATAGACATGAGATACCCACTAATGGAAAAATACAATAACATGAGGAAGGAAAAAACATTAACTAAAATGCCAATGAAGTTCAGTACAATTGTTACAGTTCACACATATGGAAAGTTTTTTAAGAAACATATTTAACAGAAATGTCAGAAATCAGTTTTATATATTGGAACTTTGCTGAAATATCATGCTAACTTGATTGGAAAATTTGGAATTTTTGTAAGGGTATTTGGCCAAATTATTATGACGGTAAAAATGTTACTTTAGCAAGGGTCATCCTAGAATTCTCTAGAGATTAGAAGCCCAAGGTGGTGTAAATTTCCTAGCCTGAAATAACCTACGTCAAAAACTAAAAAAAAACCTAAAAATGGACCTTCCTAGATGAAGGACTCAAAATTCGTATGGACCATGAGGGCTCTCGCAAAGTCCAAGAAATCCCATTGGGCAGGTCCTATAAAGTGTTTAGAAATCTTCTATATCTACATGTAAATCCATTTCATTTGTATAAAGTAATCAGAAGTAGAGTAAGGGAGTGAAAATAAAGCCAAGTGTGTGGGACTTGGGTGATGGGAGGTAGGAGTATAGGGAGAGGAAGAGACTTTTGTAACAGGCAAGTGATTAATTTAGTATGTAGGTTGTATTTGATGAATTTAATTATTAAGTGACTCTTCTCTCAATTCATTTCCAAATTTACTTTTATAATTGAGTGCAGACCTCAAAGGACACAATCAAGGACATATAATTTCTCCACACTTTGGAGAAATTCAATGTGAAGTGAGAGTTGGCAGCAAAACCATTCTAGCTGGCTCAAAGGAACCTTGGTTAGAAAAGAAATAGCTCTCTCGTGGATGAATGAAGCCTTAATTATTTAAAAAGCTATGTAATTTGAATCATTGAGGATAGAACCAATAGTAGGTCAAATCAATTCAATATGGAGAAGTTAATAAACTCTACTTGTCCTCCAAGAGTAGATTTGGGAATACTGGCTGACACACTGAGAAATGACATATTCAAAGAAAATGGAGCATCAAATAGGGTATGGTTCTCTTTGCCCTTCCTGCTTCAGTCTGTAAGGATTTAACTGAGAGCATCAAAGATATTGAACATCCAATGGAAGTAAGGACATTAGAATCTCTCTTCACTGGCTAAAAATATTTCAACTTCAATTTCTCAAAAATGAGTTTGCCATTATTAGGGATTCAAGTGGATCAGGCCAAGGGTGATGCTGGCCAGGACTCGGATCAAAGGACACCGACCTAGAGTCCAGGACTGGGTCAGGCCAGAGCCTATCAAGAATCCAAACCAGGTCCAGCCCAACTATTTCAAAATTCCGCCCAAAACATGGGTGGAATAAAAAAGTTGGGGGTTCGTACTTTCATGAAAATTATGGTCATATAAAAATAAAATTGGGCCCATTATTTAAAAGTATAAGATGGGGATTTAATGTTGTTTGAATAAAGTGGTAACCAGTTTATGACATATGGCATGAGCATTTCATGGCTTCAAACAACACTCCTTGGAAAAGTTTTGGCATGATTCCATGGCCTACACACTTATGCTGAGTTATAACTTG
This sequence comes from Amborella trichopoda, assembly GCF_000471905.2. The sequence continues at coordinate 988,014 of NW_006499296.1, read as the reverse complement.
GGATCAGCCACCAATTTTTTTTGCCTTTGAATTCCATTTTCACCACAAAATTTATGAAACTCCCCAAAGGTGTTCCCTTGCATTACCGATTCTCAAACACTTGATTTCAAGCCTAGTCCACCTCAACCATGCTTGTAAGTTCTTCACTTTTTGAGAGACCTTCCAATTTTTCCTTCATGAAAAACACACAAGAGAAACGAGAAGAAATAACTACTCACACAAGCATCAATGGCCGCTATAGCTTTGTGGTCCTGCATGGACCTAATACATTGAAATGTACACGCTCTAGTTGTGAAGTACTTCTACCTAAAGAGTGCTCAAATGGTAAGTGATGTGCCTTCATATTGGCAACTATAACATATGACAAAAATGTCATGCCTAGTATCCTTCTCAACATAGGCCTCATTTGAGGGTAAAACATGCAAAGATTTAACCCTTTTGTCTTGTAACACAACATCAGAAAAAAATTTCAGTACCTTACATTTGGCCCAAATAAACGTATATGCTGGAAGCTGAATTTCGATGGCCACTTCCTAGGTAACCTAGGACCAGCAGGTGTCAGAAGCCTCTTTAGAAACTTCGAGGGGCGCACGCTGCTCACCTACTCCCGACATATTGGTGTTGCTAACTCTACTACAGCCGAAGCTACTGCCCTCCTCAAAGGCCTTAAAGCCTTCAACCCCTAATGGAAACCGTTCCTTATTATTGAAGGACACTATTTCAAAAAGCATACCGCCCAGCACCTGGGCGCCGGCCTGAACCCGCTTAGGCGGCCTCCCAAGGCTTGCACCCCACCCAGGGGCAAAAATGTGGCTCCTTGAAGGTATTTTTGGGTCATTTTTTTAATACTAAAGGGGTAAAACCCCATTAGAGGCTATTTTAGAGAGAGGAAACCCAAAAAAAAAAAAATTCTACTGGGCTGCCCAGGTTCTGGGCGCCCGCCTAGGAGCTGGGCAGTCTAGACCCCCCGACCGCATAGGTGTCGCCTAGCGCTTTTTGAAATACGTTACTGCATGGGCATCCAGAGCTGCACCTTCCCCCTGGAGACTCAATCATCTCTTGACCGGTGCGAAGCCTCCCACGTCTCATGGAGGCACATCCAGCGGGAAGCTAACATCGTTGCTGACTCTCTTGCAAAAGCTGGAGCTACCCAACCCACAACTTGCCCATTGACGCTTGATGGAAATCTTAGCACGTTTTCCTCTCCAGATTCCTTTATTTTTGTTCTCAAAGTTGTACATGTTCAACATTTTTTGGTAGCCTATTCAGAGGCGTATATTTTTTGACCCTTGAAGTTTTTCTACAGGGCCCCTACCTGCTCAGGGACCTCTCTCTTACACCTATGTACCGTTTCTCCTCTAACTCAATTCAACAGTTGACACATTCAAAAAATAAATAAATAATAAGTTTTGGTCATACCAAGCACATGATACACAGTTTTGAAAATCATGGCATCAGTACTTGAGGCACCTTTCTTTGATGCTTCATTTCCACTGGCTGGATTGAGTTGTTGGCTCTTACAATCGCATCACCTGAATAATATTCTCAAAGGACCTTAAAACTTTGATTTATCCCTGGTTAGGTTATCATGGCAGCTGAAGCCAATGATCCAATCTATCCTATTATCCATGACCGCCAAAGCGCTTTCATATAAAATTTGTACAATCGATATTAGAACAGGAATACCTCAATTTATCTCCTGCTCATTTCTTATGAAGACAGTGCAATAATCCAAATTCTTGCTGCCATATTTTGCTTCCCAACACTTTTCATGTGTCTATATGTCCAACTTCCCCACATATGCAACGACGAAAAATTTTAGGCCTTTGAAAAAAAAGTTCAGCACGATTATTTGACTCATGACTTGATTTTGGAAAACCTTTTAGTCCATTAGAAAAGAATTCTGGGAAGGCTTTTTCTTCTAAAAATTTGGACAAACAATTGTCTTACAGTGACCAAAAATAGAATATAGTCACTTTTGGAAATTGAGACATCAGATATTTGGTGTATACCACAAGATTTTTAATGTTGCAATAGTCGGTTAGATCATGCAACCTTACATAGAAGTACAAATTTGGGGTGTATTCATTTCTAAAAGACATTGAATAAGATGTCTCATTAACCATGCTTTAGTCACAGGTTCTTTCAAATTCAGCTCTTATTTTGGCAGATTCATCTTTTAATTTTATAAAATATTGGAATATAAGCATTTTACCTTGTGAAACAACAGCAAGCTAATTTTCAAGAAATTGAAGCCATGCATTATTTACAAGAGAAGAGAGATTTTGAAGTTGCCCATGCTTCAAATAGAGACTTTCATATTTCTAGTATGCTCAATGAAACCATTGTTATTGAAGAAAGAAGGGCAAAGAGATTTTTCACACAATTGATCCTTCATTTCCTTTGGAACTTGGTATTGCCAGTGTGTCAGCCAATATATTTGAATATGCTTTAGCGACATTCTCCCACAGATCATGCCCTTATGGATACACCTTCATACATAACCTCTGTAAGTGATAATTAGAATTTGTTAACTTCTCAATGCTGAATTGATTCGACTTGCTGTTGATATCCATCCTTAATGACTCGAACAAAATGCGTTTCAAATCCTAGTCCCTTGTTCCATAATAAGAGACTACTCCTTGAACTCCACTGAGACAATTAGATTGGCTCTAATGCCATGATCATTTTGGTCCTTTTTTGACAAATCATCATGGGGTAAACTTAGAGGGTCATTCATGGAGGGCCAAATACAAGCAAGACTTCACATCTTAAGGATATAAACCTAGACAAAGTGAGAAACAAGGCACATGGGAAACCTTTTGTCTATTAGACAAAAGCTTAGACAAGGAATAAACCACAAGACAAAGAATCTTAAAATAATAACATATTATGTTGGACACTGTTATGACCTAGAAGTCCATGAGGCCATAGAGGTAGATTACCTCTACAATTCTACAAGCCCTTCAAGCAATAACTTTCTTTGATTTGAAAACATGCAACCAATAAACAATAAGGCACTTTGATATTGGACTTACAAATTAACCATCGTTGTCATCAACATCATCATCACCATCCAAGACTTATCCCAACTATTTGGGTTTGGCTACATGAATCCTATTCCAGCATTCCAATCTATCAAGGGTCATACCCTCAATCAGCCTATAACTCACCATATCTCTTCCCACTACTTCCATACATGTCCTTTTGGGCCTGCCCCTTGCCCTTTTTAAAGTCTTCCACTTGAACCAAATCACTCTTCTGGTGTTGTTTCAAGTCGACGCTTCATATGACTAGACCACCTAAGTCTACTTTCCTTCATTTTGCCCAATCGAAAATACTTATAGATGTTACACTTGACACTCCCAAGAAGTCCAAAAGGACTACTCTCAATGTAGTCATCTAAATATAGAATGATCATTCGGCTTCTCCCAACCTAAGTGACCATAGTCTCACAAACCTTATGTTCAAATCCTTTCCCATAAACCCCTTAAATTAAAAACCCTAAAACAAAAACTAATTTCAAATTAATCCTATTTATCATTATGAAATACACTTTCTAAAAGAAACAACAGAACATATTGGACTTGAACAATTACTAAAGAAACTCAAGGATTGAAATTCAAAAATCTTTTTGTGTTGAAACTCCAATAGAATGTTAGAGAACAGAGAAGATGTGTTATTTCAGCACTTGAAATGATATGACATCCGTTGTGCCAAATAAGCTTCATGAGTTACAAGAAGAAAAAATAGAAACAAATTCAAAAAAAAAAAAGAACACTTAAAGGCAACACAAGTATTATAAAAGATAATATGCACAACCTTTAACATATTGTGATAAAAAAATAAACCAAATCCAGTTTCTTCATACCCATCATCAGTATGCACACGGCAGTGCATGGTATGCAGAATTAGAGTGTCTAACATAGAAAATAGACAAAGATAACGTAGCAATAGGACCTGAAATTTTAATTTAATTTTCCCATTTTGAAGATCAAGATGAAATTGTACTGCTCTAAAAAAATAGACAAAAACAGACATGTCATACCTAGGAGAGTAATAACTGAGTTAGAGGCTCGTCCAATTGCTCTACATACATGATAGCCTGCAAAACACATAAGAACATTGTGTCGTCTAAGCATACCAGATAGCTAACTTAGATTTTTCTTCTTTCAGAACAAAATATGCTGCCTCGCATATCTTTGAAATTTTATTATAAAGGGTTTAAGCATGAGAGTGCCTCATGCAACAGAAGGAGATTTGTCCATTACAAATGTTAAAGGGCATCTAAAATGAACAAGGATTTAATTGTGCTAAAATACCAATAGGATTGAAATGGAAAGATCACGCAAGAGAATATCCATCTCAAGGATTACCTATGTACTTGATATCTGACTTAAGGCACGTAAGATGGGAATAAAATCATGCAATTTCCTGATTAAGAAGAATCAAAAACTTTGATAGTGCCATTTGATGTTTAGATGGGCAGATAATCTACCCTGGTTCATGAGAGCCAATCATGTAAGTTGTAAGACAAATAAGTATTAACCATCAATATATTGATTGTTGGAAAATAAACGACAGCACAATATTCTATACTTCATGACTTGATATGAATTCATATGGCCAAAGCTTTCATAGGCAACATAGCAACAAGGTACCTCACAGTCATTTATGCCATTTCTATCTCAGACATTTTTTCCCAATCTCAAATGGTGAGAGCCGTTATGAATCCTCTTTAGTCTCTCCTCTAAAACCCATGTGATTAATTGTACATGTACCCGAGAAATGCAGTTTACTCATGCTGAGTTCTTTAATTGAATAAGATACAAATCAAAATGAAAAAGTTTGGCCTAAATGTGATTTCTAGACTTGCCCAAATACCTGCAATATTTTCTGCCACTAGTGCACTGCATCTTGCACCACAGTATAGTGACCCATCACAACCCTACACGATCAAACAAGGAAGTGATATCAACAAGCAATGAAGAAAACAATATATAATAAAAAGCAAGTGAACAAGATATAATAAAAAGGAAGTGATAACTCTCTACAAAACATAACTGACTTGAATTCTATGATTAAGGCCAGGGTTTAAAAAAAGCATGAGTCGAACCGCGACCAGTAACCATCCAGACCAAGTCATCCCTCCCTAAATAGGGACTCAGACCTAAGGGTGCATAAATAAATTAAAAAAAAAAAAAAAACTTTGCCAAACTAGTGTTTTTAAGATGATTTGGAGTTCTTAAGCCAAACTTAAACATTTTAAAGCGTTTAAATTTTGTTTATTTGTATTTTTCTTCTTTTTGTTTCTTTTTTTTATAAGGCTGAGTTGGCCAAGCTGTCACTGACTCGACCTGTTCAACTCTGAAGCAGTGGGCAACCAGTTTGACCCACAAGTTCGATTTTTAAACATTGATTCAGGCCATGGATATATTAAGAGTTTAAAAGAGTCAGTCCAACAAGAGTTTGCGTCCTTTACTACAGGACAAGAAGCTGTCATGCATCCCATGGATTTTTGGATGGAGATATTACAAACTAGGGAAAAAAGAAAAAAATAAAACGAAGAATATATGGATTTTAAAAATGGGTATTGAACTGTAAATAATTTATAGATTAAAAAGTAAAAGAGGGCAGCAAACGAAAAGAGGCACTCATGCTTCTTTCAATATTACTGCAACAATCATGAAGCAAACACTCAATTTTGGATGTGCAGAGAAACCTTCAAGCTTCTACCACTCAAGTAAGGAACAAAGAAATCTTCCGAATTTTTTCCTTTCCTAAAATTGGGATGTACACAACTTCATTGAACCAAGTCAGTAAAGTAACATGAAAAATCAAGGGATCGCCATTGCATGGTCATAAGCAAGACTATAAGAACTAATAACAAAACAAGTGAATATATTGTGACACTGGAACTTGTTCAAGGTCTGGATGCTCTCTCACAACCAGGTTCACACTCTCCAATTTTAGAACACAGTATTGCTCTTACACCATCAGCTTTGAAAGGTAACCCCTACATCCATGTAATGCTTGATTCCACCCAAGGTATCATTTTCTGGTGAGTCCATACCAGATTCAGTTTTTCCCCCATATCAATTAGCATTCTTTATTTTTTCTTGTTAGTTGGATATTCCAGTCTGGGGGTAAAGACCATGTTATGGACCAAGTTTGATGTTGGATAAGCACGGTGTGAGAAATAAAGGGGAAGCTAGGTGTATAGAGAAGTTTACAATAACATCATCCAGAATAGGGAAAGTGAAGAGGGAGGGTTTGTAGGGTGGTCTCCCCCAAGTTCAGGAAGAGAGCTTGATGTGAAGAGTATACTATCAAAGAGAAAAGATGTCAGGAGTAATAAGCAAGGAGGAAGGTAGGAGATTTCTGCTCTTTTAGTGTGGCTGCCACAGGAGAAGGAATTGTCTCCTAACATAGCACCGTATAATGACTTGAGGGGTTGGTTGAGATTCAAAGAAGGGGTAATTATTTGAGTTTGTAGTTCATGAGGAAGCCTTGAAGAACTTCTATCTCCAAATGCCTAAATCTATTTTTATGAGAGAAAATGAATGATGAGCTCCAAACCTAGAATTAGCTTCATGAAAGTTGTGTTGGTGCTTTATAGATATCCAATATCCATTAGCTTCATGAAAGTTGTGTTGGTGCTTTATAGATATCCAATATCCAAGAGGCTGCCAGGAGGTCAATTGGGGTTGTGTGGGGTAATGTTTTAGACATGATGTTGGTGACTAGTGCCTCAAATGCAACAACACCGTAAGTTATAGTTCCTATTGAAAGTTGTTTATAAGGGAGATATAGATTATAGAATCTCACAGAGGTTGCCCACTTTGCTGGGATAATGATGGAGATGGAGATGGAGAAGTTGGAGGTCCAAGAGGATTTATTTGTGAATTTAGAGGGTAAGGGGTTTGTGATTGTTCTAACCATATTAATAAAGTGACTATCCATGGATACACAACAAAAATGGTGCATTGCTTCCAATTAGAATTACCTCGCATCTGAAACACCTTGGAGGGTTATGATTGAATAACATCCTATCACAGAGCTGTGAATACCAGTAAAAGATCACAAATGAGAACCATAGCTGTTATTAGAATATAAGTTCTATAGTTCTAACAGTTCTTAAGTGTTATGAAGGAAATAGAATCAAACAATACTGCGAGGGTGTGACCAGAGTATATATTAAACTGTTACTTGTGGTTGAATTCTAGAATAACAAAAATGGGATACAATGAATTAAACCAACCTGAAACCAAAGAATGGTGCCATTTAATGCAACCACATAAAACCTGTAAAAAAACACATAAACAATATGTAATTGGAGTTTAAGGCACCCATGTTGCAAAATATTTCCAAATTAAGTATATGCCATACTGCAAAAAAATTAAGCGTTGTTTTCCTCTGAGGTATTGTGAAAGTGGAAACTGGAAACAAAATGTTGTTTAAGAAACCATCAAGGCTGAGCCTTATTAACTCTACAAAAGATTAAACTTCATGCCCAAAACAAAGTAGATATCCAAATAAATAGGAGAACTGAAGAAAACTTATCCGCTATCCAATTGAAACAACAGAACCATAGAAATATCCCCTAATTTTCATAGGTACAATGAGTATTATTGGCACAAATAAGAAGAGTTTCAAAACTAAACAACAAAACAATGGAAACCCAATTTTTCCTGACACAAAAACAGCATAAACAGGCAGAAAAATGGGCAGGAAAGAAAAATAAGAATTACCCATCTTCGCTGAGAACCCCATGAGGGTAATTTTTTATTGGGGATGCCAAGCTGAAATTGTAAAGCTTGTTTTGGTCGAGCATGCTGAATTCGCAGGTGTTAGCAGAGGCTAAAGCCACTCTTAGAGAGAGAATGAAAGGAAGAATATGCGTAACGAGAACATTTGCTGCGCTTCCCATCCTTCACAAACTTTTAGAGAGAGATACAGAGGGGCAAGAAATTGGCCATTCATAGACAGAGAAAGAGAGCAAATAGATGGGTGGCAAGAACATTTGCTGAAATTCTCATTCTTCAAAAATTTTTAGAGGGACAGAGGGAGGGACTAGGAAATCGCCATTGGAGCTTAGCTTCAGTGTATCGTTGTTGTACAATTGGAGGGAATTTTAGAAAGGGCAAATCGCGGACGATCGGAACAAAGCCCGTAGTAAACTGCAGGACAAAATGACGTTGAATACCCCTTATTCATCTTTAAATTAACGGAATTAACCCCAACCAAAGTTTCAAATGGAAACAGTCATGGGGCTCAGCCGTTCAGGTGAGCCAGGCTCAAACTTTAAGTAGGTCCCGGGTCTACCCGTTGGGTCCTAGGTCTACCCGTCGGATTCTGAGTCTGGATGGATCTATTGCCATCTAATGACTATGAGTTTTTTAGTTTTTTTTTTTTTTTACCATCATATACTCTCTGATTATGGGCCTCTTCTTCTTTTTTTTTGCCAATAAAAATATAAATGTTGCTAATATTGCGACAACATAAACACTTAGCATGTGTCTAAAGATACATGATTGCCATCATATACTCTATGACTATGGGTATAAATCAAGTATAGTCACGTTCGGCTAGATCCAGACCCAGAACCAATATTGAGTCTACCTGTAGAGTCTTGGATCTAGTTGGATCCATTGCCACCACTAACTTTAATTGCATAAATAGTATTTTAAGACCCGAATTGTTGGAATGAACCAGCCATCTAGGAAACTGACCCACATCGATCCGGATATGTTATCCGACTAATGAGAATAAGTCAATAAAAATTAAAAATTTATAATCGCGAGGGCAAGAAATGTTTAACCCGTCCGAAAGAGTGGGGTAACATAAGGCCAATGTTAATGAATCGGGGGAATTTATCTAAGATTAAGATTATAAGTTTATAACTATTTAACAATGGGTGGAGTTTTGGCGAGTCAGCCAAGGCAACTATTCATGTGAGTCCTCCCTTCTATAATTCATTTTAGAAATGAATACAAAAATAAACAAATTTAAAATTTTAACGCGGTTTTTTTTTTTTACACTGTTTGTTTCAAACTTTGGTTGGGTCACCTTTAACACACATCTTAAAGATGGACACCCACTGATTTTCCTTTAAACATTTCTCGTATTTCTTTTAATTTGATATAAGAAATCCCATCAAAATAAGTGAAATTCTAAACCGTTGATGCTTTAAATGTGTTTTCATAAATTTCTCATTGAAAGAACAAAATAGATATGCTCTGAGGTTAAGCAAACTGTACACTTACTCTGTCGAGCAAAAACTCACTTCCTAGGGGTATTCTGTTTGGAAAAGAAAAACTCTATATATAATCGTGGCTCTAAACAATCAAATTAGAGCCCACCTCAAAAATTTCACCAAAAGAGGTTATTTGATGCTTAAATATCCTCAAATTGATCATCTCGACATGTAGATGAATGGACATGAGAAAAAAAATGGATTTTAAATTTTCAAAATAGTACACCTTATAATGCATTTTTGGAACGTTAATTTTCAAGATTTTCAAGTTCTCATAGATCTGCCCGATCTACATTATTTTTGAAGCTTTAGATTTTATAATTAACGATGAAAATATATTTTAAAACTATCACAAATATTTTTCAATATTAAAACCACATTTCTTGATACTATTTGAAAGTGCACTCTACTTTGATTGTCTCTATACAAACCACACCGTTTTGGGAAACATGTTAAGGATGTTCTCTACTCATCCCAAAAATCAATGATAAAAAACAAATAATAAAATAAAATAATAACATAAAAAATTAAAAATTTAATTGCTTGAAAAGATCCCATCTCAAGAGCTAAAACACTAACCCCGCAAATCATTTTATTTGAGATCATTTTATTTGAGAATTATTCATCTAGTAATTGTAAGGTGAATACAAAGTTTTCAGACCAAATCCCTCAAAGCAAAAAGGGATTAAGCACGCAATTGTTCCCAAGTGAGCGGCCTATATGCACTCACAAACTCATAACACGTTTGATTCACGTGAAATTTTTACATAAAACAAAAAATATGTGGGAATATTTTAATATCAATCGGTCTTAATGCATCTTTTCACACCCACGCGAACCAAATGTGCTGTACTACGTCCCCCACCTAGGTTTCAATTATTGTACCAATTTTAAGATACATGTATTAATGGATCTATTATTAAGGCTAGCCAAAATTTTCATCGACGTTTGAAATTCAGATACTAAGTAGTAATTTGAGATCCTTCAATTCTTGGCGGTCCAAGATGGAACATTTAGTATAAATTCAATAAAATTTGATGAACTTTCAACGAAATCAATTATATTGGCTTTTTTAGCTCGAGTTTGATTCAGTTCTGAAGTAAGTTTCGACTTTTATTCTTTTGTTTATTTTCTTGTGTCAACTCTAACGACATTTTTTTTTATGGAAAAGTATACAAAGAAATTATTTATTTTTAATAGAAGGAAATCACAATCACTTTTGTCCATCGGATTTCAAATTGGATGGTTGTGAGTATCATTAACTATGCCTCAAGTTCAAAAAAGAATTTATCAAACTTTGTGGCACACCTCAATCCATCCAATTTGACATCTAATTGCTAGTACTAATTGTGACCTCCTTGTACCAAAAATAAATGATATCAAAGTATTAGAATCCCTTTTTTTATTGTCGTTCACGTTACTTGCACATGTGCATGCCAAGTGCGCATACACAAGCTTGTCACAATGTGCGAGAGAGAGAGAGAGAGAGAGAGAGAGAGAGGAAGTATGNGTGCAGACTAGAGGAGACTAGTGTCGTTCTTTTTAGTTTGACTGTTGT
>NW_006499296.1:930247-977166 GCF_000471905.2 Amborella trichopoda | reverse complement strand
ACGTTACGTACGTACGTACGTACGTACGTACGTACGTACGTACGTACGTACGTACGACGTACGTACGTACGTACGTACGTAGTACGTAGAGAGAGAGAGAGAGAGAGAGAGAGAGAGAGAGAGAGAGAGAGGGGTAAATGCTTGGGCAGCATGGAGGCAAAATGTGGCTTCTTTTTTTTTGCAGTGTTGCATGAATCAATCATTCCAACATCGGTATTATAAAGTTTTCACTGACAAAGAATATCGAAAATGGCTGTTGAATTTTACAAGTAACATCGGTATTATAAAGTTTTCACTGACAAAGAATATCGAAAATGGCTGATGAATTTTACAAGTAACATAAGCTGCAATTTTTTATGAAGAAAGTCCTTAGTTTAATTTTTATTGAGTTATATTCTGGGGCAGTTTGCCTTCAGAGAAAGCTTCAAATTTTCTCAAGTTATGCTTCTTGATGCCACTTCGGAACAAGGATGAGGCCAAATGTCTTGGACCCAAAGATTTTGAATCCTTCCCTCCACTGAGTTGGCCGGCTTTCTTTTTCAAATATATAGCCGTTTGAGCCTGGACTGCTTGCCACCAAGGATGAAGAACAAAAAAACCAAAAAACAAAACCTCTAGGAATCAAACATAAGTGTCACACAGCTGTGGGACTTTTCTACTAGTAAATTGTTTGACATAATTCTAAACCAGTCACAAGAAACGATAGAATCAAGGTTTTAAGAAATGGATTGGTGACCCAGATTGCACATCCGACTTTTTTATCCGGTTCAGAAAATCAACGATCCGGATTTTCGAACCAGACATTAAAAATTTAAAATAAAATGAAAAGAATAAAGAAAAAGTGGGGCAGGTTCTAATCAGTTCTTTGGCAGAACACTAATTCTACATTTCTGTTAGAGAATTAGCCAGAACTGGCTGTGTCATGGGGGAACCAGCCAGTTCTCGATATTTCACGAGAGCCGGTTCGGCCACGACGATTCCTGATCCGGATCAGCATTTTTTTAAACATTGGATAGAGTACAAACCATTGCCTAAAATTTGTAAGCCAATCTAAATTCTTGTGGAAATGAGGCTCGATAATCCCATAGAAAATTCATTTGCTTTCTCTTTTATTGTTGATAGGTAGTTACAATAGTAGGATCAAATTTGGGACATAATAACAAAGGGTAGCTCAGCTTGTTTGGGCTCTTAGGACGATCTTCAATGGATACAACCCTTGACCACCCTCGGCCATTCTGCAATGCCAAGACATAAAAAACTTACTCCATATAAGCATCTTATACCTCATGCTATTCCCCTTACCATGCCAACATCCCAAACATGTCAACAACTAGGGAGGCATTTAGAAGTTATTTTCATTTTAATTTTGGAGTTTCTTTTTCTTTTACAGTCCCAAATCGGATTTGTACGCTTCTTTGTACTTTTCTTATATTCTATATTCTATCTTAGGGGTTCCACTTCTATTAACAATGTCCAAGGTTTGTATCCCAACTTACCACCAAAAAAATGGCAAACTCGTTTGCTTCCATTTTTTGCATTAAAACTTCCAAATCATGATATTCTTTTGTTAAGATCCTTTTTGAGATGTTATTTCTGGATTTTATGAGCAATAACTGGAATTGCGTTAGCAGATCTTCAAGGCTCTTGTACAGTTTAGGATTAGTTTATTCGCATTCGGATGCCTAATTCTTGATTGCACGTGGAGAGAAAACCTCCCTTCACTAGCCTGACAAGCTTAATTCTGGTCCTACTTTCAAAACACAATCATAGCGATTAAGCTTTGGGGTGTGATTCAGAACAAGACGGTACAACAGCTAAGTTCTAGCGGGAACCCAGCATAGGTTAAACTAAATGCAACAGGAGCAGTGTGAATCTTGATGAAGCATTTGAAGGGGCATTGATTGGTGACTCTATCAATACCATACATTGGATTGGGGGAGACTCCCTGGTTCCATAGAGATTAGGAGAGTTTTCTTCAGAAATCAAATATTTATCAAGCTATTATACTGAGATTATTATTTGTGTGCCTAGTCGCACAAACAAGAGGAAAACTTGATGGCTGATAGGTTAGATAACATAACATAGATTATCTACAATTTGAATCACAATGTAGCACTGTTAAGTCTTCTTTTCTTTTATCGCCCTTGTGTTCTCTTGAATTTTGTAAGATTAAGATATCGATATTTACCAAAAATGAAGAAGACCATCGATCATTAGTATATAAGTTAAGGGTTCAGAAAGAAATATTTCATTTTTACTATCATGTTACTGGACACGGTTCTTCTATCATGAAATATGGATCTTAAAAAGTAGAAAGACATGTGAAAGATAAGAGGCTATCTAGGATATTTCAGTACCTGATTGAGAAGTTACTAAAGTCCTCGTAGCATCTTTCAGTTTCTTAATTTCCTCAACCTCGTGCGCTTGAACACAAGAAACACCATGATTTGGATGTGTTGACTGAAGGGATAGGACCGCATGATCATAACCCTAAAGGTAAAAGGAATTTCATTCAGAAAAATCAAGATGTTCATAAGTGACCACAATCTAACACCAGGTTTAAATTTCATAATGTCAAATCAAAAAGTAATATAATATAACACTAGACATATTGCATGTGGAATTGTTCAAGCATTGAAAAGAAGTCAATAAAACCATGAATTTGGATGTCATCCTTGATAAAGTTTTGAAACCAAAAGTTCTAACAATAGAAAACATTAAGATAAAGCACACAGAGTGTGTAAAAGAGTCTCAAATTTGTATAATTTCTTCTAATAATTAGCCTTAAACTTCCCTGTTAAACTAAGTACAATTTATATTATTGAAACCCCATGCATCCAACTTCATTCTTTTTCACTGTAGCAAAATCATATGCCCATATGCACTCCTCTATGAATGTTATTGTAACAAAATTACCACACAAAGCTCATATTCTTGTGTTTTTCACAACTTTTCTTTGAAATTAAGCAATAACAAACTTAGGACATTTCTTTCCCTGATAATTTATAGAGCACCAATATCAATAATCCACCAATGCACAGACTAGCCACTTATCAGTTTGATGATCAGCGCAATCCTGATAATGCTAAAAGAGTTACTTGTAGTATTATGACAAGATCTTAACACAGCCGTGAAGTTCTTTCTCTCTCAAAGACACTCGCATATTTCAGTTTAGGAGAGACCTCAAGCCTAAAGCCAAAAGTTAAAGATTAATCAAGAGCAGCATCAACCAAATGGTCCAAATCGAAGGAAAGATCTCCATATTGCCTGGTGTTTGAATTGCATTTCCATCATCCCAAATACAAGAGCTGCCACTGGTACCACCAACTGGCCACCGTCCACAACATTCTGCCAGCTCATCAAACACCGTACACTTGGACGGCGCCGTAAGCCTCATTCACTAAGTGCCATACGCCTCATTCACTAAGAACCGTGCGCATCCTTCACCAGCGCCGGTGCTTCACTAAAGGCAGCGCCGTGCGCTTCATTGTACTCCGCTGAAACCAGCGCCGTGCACCTTACTAAAATGATATGCCACATGCCTCACTAAATTCAACGTCGGGCGCCAACCAGCTGTGGTTCACCACCATCCCCAGTGAAGTGCACCCGAGCCACAAACACACCCCACGGGGTCATGCTGGCCACATTACTCGCTAGTGAAGGTTGCTCCATACCAGCCTACATCCTACAAAGTTTCACCACCATGGTAACCTACGCCATAGCCTAGGTGCACGACCCTAAACTTTACGGTCCAAGCTATATGACGTTAAATTGTAGTCCATGTCCTGACTACATGACGATAAAAGGCACTGCGTGAATGGTCTAGCTGCACGACCTAAAACTACAAAAAGTCCTCGCCGCAAGACTTTAAACTGAATAGCAACACGGTCCAAACTATATGACCTTAAACTATAGTACACGTCTTGGCCTTATGATGATAAAAGGCACCGCGCGAATGGTCTAGCTGCACGACCTAAAACTGCAAAAAGTCCTCGTCGCAAGACTTTAAACTGCATAGCAGTACAGTCCAAACTATATGACCTTAAACTGTAATCCACGTCCTGGCCGCATGACGATAAAAGGCATCGCATGAATGGTCTAGCTGCACGGCCTAAAACTGCAAAAAGTCCTTACCGCAAGGCTTTAAACTGCATAGCAGCACAGTCAAAACTGTATGACCTTAAACTATAGTACAAATCCTGACCGTATGACGATAAAAGGCACCACGCGGATGGTCTAGTTGCACGACCTAAAACTGCAAAAAGTCCTCGCAGCATGACTTTAAATTGCCAACCACGATCCAAACTATATGACCTTAAATTATAGTCACGTCCTGACCGTATGACGATAAAAGGCACCTGCGAGCGGTCTAGCTGCACGACCTAAAACTGTGAAAAGTCCTAGCCGTATGACTTTAAACTGCACAGCCACGGTCCAACTGTATGATCTAAAACTATAGTGCACATCCTGACTGACCGCATGACGTTAAACTGTTTCGCACAGGTCTCGGAGGCCTGACCTTAAACACACCTCCATATACATGCGCACCACACGGTGTGTGCATCACTCTTCATCCCCATGGAGCCATACTTACCCCAGCAATCCCTGATGGGTCCGCTTCTTACCGAGCCATTATCTCTATCCCTTGGAGTTTTACCTACATGACGACTCACACACGCGCACCCAACACCTTTGGCGCATACCACCTTCATCAACTCTTCAAGGAATACATCTTCCTCAGCACCATCCATCACTTTCCAAAGAGCCTCACCCACTCTCACAAAGCGGCAAGCCCCTTCAATGCCCTCGCTCGCCGCAAGCTAGTGGGTCACCACGATCCACTTTCCCAAAATGGGCCGAAAGCCACCAGATCCGCCCCATAGTAACACGGTCCAACTGTATGACCTAAACTATAGTCATGTCTTGACTGTACGACGTTAAAAGGCACCACGCAAATGGTCTAGCTGCATGACCTTAAACTACAAAAAGTCTTCGCAACATGACATTAAACTGCAAAAAGTCCTCGCAACATGACTTTAAACTGCACAACCTCGGTCTAACTGTATGACCTAAAACTATAGTAAACGTCCTAGCCACATGATGTTAAAAGGCTTCGCACAGGTCACAGAGGCATGACCTTAAATATACCCCCACAAAAAAAATGATGAAAAGGGACGGGCACAGTCACGAAACCGTTAGTAAAAATGTCTTAAAAGCAAAAACCCAAGCACGATGAAAACCCGACAAGGGCGCCGTGAGCAAAAACGGATGAAAATGGGTGGACATGGCCGCCAGGCCATGGGTAAAGGAGCCCCAAATATAAGGGAAGTCGGTGAAAATCGTGCCAACGGTGCCACTTCCCCAATCCAAGTGAAAACCCAAAAAGCGTGCTTGGACCAACAAGCAGGTTGATACGACACATGTCATCACAGACAGCCCCAGCTTGTACCCTCAAGAAAATCCCTGATGTCACCTTGATGTCAGGGCTCAAAAAAAAAAAAAAAAGATGAGCACCATTCGCCGCTACCTGGTCCCAAAGAGTTCCAGGCAGCACAAAACTTCAAGAAAGACTTCACCACCTGGTCCCAAAGAGCTCCAGGCAGCACAAGAGAAAACCCTGGTTCCAACTAAAGAGGATGCACACAAAAATCCCCAGTGGTGGAATCACAACATCACAAACGGCTCACATGAGGGTGAGACAATAGGCCTCACTATGTCCATGCCCCACTGAGAGAAGGGCCATGATGTAACTGTGGGATGCAACGGCTCTGGGGATTGATGTATGAGATTTGAGTGTATCTGATACAACTGACATCGCTTGGAGTAATTTAACGCATCTGCGATCATCAATGGTAAGTAATACCCCAATCTGCATATCCGTTCATAGAGTTTATGCCCAAATTGATGAAGCCCACGGACTCTTCCATGCACTACTTCCAATACCCGGGTTGCATCTTTCATGTTGACGCATCTAAGAAGGATTCCATCAAAAGAGCGTCAGAAGAGAACATTCCCATCAAGGAGGGTGTACTTGGTAGACATACGTCGTACACTGTTGCGCTCGACACGATCCTCTGGCAGTCTGCCATATTTTATAAAGTCAATGATGGGTTTCCTCCAATCCTCAACCAATTCAATTTCCATGCACATTGGGTCGAAGAATCCTTTGCTCGACTTCTCAGACTCCTGACTTTGAGGACGCAGCGCGCCCTTCTCAGCTTTGATGGCGTCTTTGGCAGCCAAGAGTGCCCCGAATGGGTACGGAGGACATTCCGGGAAGAGAATCCTTTCATCATCCCCGTCAACTCCCTCTGTCAATTCTAGGTGTCTCCATTCTGCCACCCATATAAGCGTCGGCCCTTTTGGAGCTATTTGGATAGTTGCCCCGAGCTTGGCTAACGCGTCAGCTTGAGAGATCAATCGCCTGGGAATGTGCATCAACGATACGCTCTCAAATTGCACCATGAAGGATTTTGCAGTATCGTGGCATGGTTTGAGGGTGTCCTTTCTTACATTGTATATCTCAGTTGCCGAATCACCAACTCAGAGTCGCCAAAGATGGAAAGTTGTTCTATTTTTAACTCTAGAGCGACTTTCAGTCCTATTATGAGAGCCTGGTGTTTAAAGACATTTGTCAACACCTTGGACCTCGATGTGGAATAAAAAATAAAAAAAAAGAGAAACCGGTAAATAAAGCCTGGCAATTCAGTGGAAAAGTCGTCAGTCTCAGAATGACCCCAAAATGGGCCAAGATCTTCCAATGGACTCCAAAATGCCACCTGCCAAGTTCTGTCACATTCTGACTTGTCCAAGGCTGTGCAGTCAAAGAAACAAGTATGGTAGAATCAACCTCTAGCACCGGAGCCAGAAGAAAACCTAAAGAGAAGTCGCCATTTTGTAGCAAGTGTTGCAGGAAATACAGCAGTGGCGCACCGTGATCAAATGGCTGTATCACGATGCTTGTGCATCTGATCAAAGCGAGACCAGTCCCGTCGTATAGATGAGGCCCAAAGCTACCTCTAGGCCAAGTCTCACATGAAACCAACGGTCGGATTTGACACACGGAGAAGATGAAGCTACTACAAATTCCATCCAGCAAGACTAGATTCCGGCCAAAAATTTCAAGAATGGGAAAAACTTCATTCGGGCATGAAATCAAGTCTCGTTTGTTGCAAAATGATGATGAGACAATGCTCATCACGATTAAATGAAGAAATCACAAAAACATGTCAACAATCAACTCACTGAGGAGGCCCGCATTGGGTTCCTGTGAGGATGAAAAAAGCAAAGGAGAGAGAGAGAGAGAGAAAGGGGGCAGAGAGAAAGAGGGAGAGAGAAGGGGGAAGAAAAGGGAGAAAGAGGGAGAAGAGACTTACCTAACCGCTGGGGGAGGCAAAGGTACCCGCAAAATTCTGTCTCCCCACTCTCTCATGGACGTAATGCACCAACATTGAGGCAAAATGGGAGTTTTCTATTGCCAAATATTGATCCTTTTACATGAAGTGCACGTTCAAATATATAGAGGTGGGGTCCAAACATGGGTGGATGCTCAAAAGCCACCTCATTGCTTAAAAGTAACAATTAAACTAATTAAAAAAAAATGAAAAAATAGGGGTAAAATGACCATTCTGCCCCTGCCCTAACAAAGCCACGAATTTCATTTTGGTCCCTGTTGCAGTCCAAGAACTTTCGTGATTTTCAATGGTAGATTCGGGGTTCTTTGGCATTTGTTCAGCCAACAGATACTCATTTTCTTATTCAGCTCGGAATGGTGATCGTTTTGATGCCCATTTCGAGCCTTGGATCGTGTTTTTGAGGCACGATCAAGCGATACTCATTTCATGAGACTTTTACAATTTTTGAGTGAAGATAGTGTTCAATTCTTGACATGTTTCTATGATTGCTTTATTCAATCGTGACAAACATTGTCCCACAAATGTTTCATAACAAACGGGACTCAATTTCGTGCCCGAATGAGGTTTTTCCCATTCTTGGATTCTTTGGTCGGAATCTAATCTTGCTGGCCGGAATTTGCAGTCGCCTTATCTTCTCCGTGTGCCAAATCCGACCGTTCACCACGCATGAGATTTGGCCCAATGGTAGCCTTGAACCTTACGCACGCAAGGGGACCGGTCTTGCATCGATAGGGTACACAAGCGTCGTGATGCGGTCATTCGATTAGAACACGCCACTGTTGTATTTTCTACAACACTTGTCACAAATTGGCAACTTCTCTCTAGCTTCTCTCCCTGCTCAGGCATTGTTACGGCGCGTGCCACATATCAAAATGCTTGAGGGAAAGAGCCCAACACGCTCCCAAAATTTGAACGCAAGTCGACCTTGGACAAGTGAGATACAACATGTTGAAGTTGCTGCCCGGGAATGTAACACCAGCCAGCATCCATGGCGGCTAGGTGCAGGGAGGCATCACGGGAACAGTGTGCAGCCTACCCCTTTTCAATGTTTTACCTATAACTTCTTCCCAGAGTGTCCGATTGAGCTAAAATTTGACCCACATGGGTTTTCAACTGCGTCGGATCCAATGGCGGTGGTCTCACAACCATTCGACACTCCGTCAGTAGTCCAATTATAGGGGTCCGTTACAGGGCATTAGGAGCCATTTTTCCATAATCGTTTCTTCGTCTGCGCTGCCTAAACCAGCTTTGGGTATAACATCTGATTGCCGCTCCAAAGTCAGGGTTGACCTAGCCTTCTAGGGGCATCATTGGTTCGTCGGAGTGACTTTCTTGTTTGTTTGTTGTGCTGAAGAGCCTTTTGTTGGAGCAACCCTGTCATAAAACCATATGGGGTAAAATGAGGATGAAAATCTGAGCATCTAAGGAGATGGTTGTTTGAACGTATTTTTCAACACCATGTATCGTCGGTAGATGAGTCGGTAAATAAAGCCTCACAGTCAGTAGAAGTTCCCATAGTCCCAGAATGGTCTTAGGACGCGCCAAGATTTTTACAAGGACATCAGAGAGCCACCCGCCAAGTTTCGTCTCATTCCGACAAGTCTAAGGCAGTGCAGACAAAGAAACTGTTTTGACAGAATCAACATCTAGCACCTCAAAATGGCTTATAACTACCGTTATACTTTCGAAGCACCAAAAGGTCGTGGGACCCACGCCATTGGATCCAGCATGGTTGAAAACTCCAGAGGTCAAATTTCAGCCTAAACAGACACTCCAGGAAGAAGTTATAAACAAAACATCAAAACAGGAGGAGCCACATGCTATTCTCTTGAGGCTACCCAGTAACTCAACACCATTGAAGCACAATCACGCACCAGCAACTTGCAACACCTATATCTCCATCGTCTGAGGTCGGATCACGCTCAAACCAGTTGGAGCGTGTTCGTCTCGTCGAGAGGAACATTTTGATATGTGGTACGTCCCGTGGTGATGTCAGGGAGAAAAGCTAAAGAGAAGATCATGATTTGAAGCCGTATCCAAATAAGCATCAGAAAACAGCCTTTCAAATATTGCCCAAAAATATCAGTAGTGGCAAACTCTACAAACCTTTCTCAGAAATATAATGAGGATATTATCTGTGACTCATTCCAACGGCATGTCAAAGTAATAAGTTCCCTCCATAATTTTCACCAGCAGATGCCTACACAGATTCAAAGTGAAAATTGCCAAGAAATAGAAAGACAAGATAACCATATATAAATAACAAACTTGTTTAAGACCATGGAGAAAAATAAAAGAAAAGGACATGACCTATTTTGAAAATGGATCCACAAGCGTGCAACTGGCTCTATCCTCAAGTCAATAACACGCACAAGATAATTTATGACCAAATAACTTTCTTTAAAGAATATAGCCATAAAATAATTTGTACAAACTGAGGAGAGCTCAAGGGAAGGAATGAATCCAGGATATTAGCTCCAAAAAAATTTAATCAATATTTGAGCCACATTGCAAAATTTAAGTAATAAGTTTCTTCTATAGCCTAAGCTTCACTGCATTAATATAAAATTTTCTATAAGAAAGAAACACAACAACAACTAGGAAAAAATACATACTATGAAAATCATGTACCAGAAAGATATTCTTAATAACCTTCATGCAATTTCGATAGTGGGAAATGATTTTTGAGGAGGAATACAAAGTCTTACAAAATTTCTCAAGTGTTCATGAAAACTCTCAAATAATTTTCCTGAAGTCTTGAAACCAATGATCTCTCCTTCTTTGGCAATTCAACCAATGATTTCTCCTGCTTTGGAAATTCAGTATTTAATTTGTTTTCTAACAGTAATATTGTGTTATAGAGGACATTGTGTAAGTGAAATTGGAAACAGACATTCCCCGAGGGTAATGAAGAATTTAAAAGGTAGGGAAGTGCACCACTAAAGTAACCACAAAATGTTGATAAGCTAGTCCTACACCATACAGGACACATGATACTTGATAGTCAACGTTATAAATACTACCAAACTTGCAACGGGTCCAAGGTTGCACTGAGAACTGGACACTGTTGTGCTCTAGGTTCACCCCTATTTGCAACAGCAGTCCCTCACAAATTATATGCAACACTGTCATTTGAAGGCATCTACGATAATTAGAAATGAGTCAAAGCATGGCCTACTTGACCTTGAGAACTTCAGCCAATTGCGTTAACATCAAAATCTACATTCGACCAAAATACTATGGTCCTATGAGAAAATGATTCGCCAAGAGTGGCATTGTTTGGGCACTATTAACAATCCTCAGTCACTTGATAGATCCACATTTTGCCTTGAATTTCCATCCAAGTTCGATTTGAACAAGCTGTGACAGAGCAGATATGAGTAAACCACACAGATGGTAAGTGCATCTCCAGGTTTAGATGATAGATGTGACCTGTCCAACACAATGTAACCTCATCTAGTGCAATCAGAATTCTGCAATATAATTTGAAAGTATCATTCCCTGACAGCTGATGGTGCTCAGATCTTCCCCGTAATAGCAATGATTTCTCAATTTTCATACCATGAAGATAAAATCTCGAGCTCTCAATAACTTAACTTGATTTGTCATGCTATTGGACTTGTTCTGACTGAGAATGGCATCCCCTAAGCGAGCTTCTCCCCCAAAATCACATAGAATGAAAAGCTTACCTGATTCATGACTATTTCAATAACATGGTAAGTAAGGAGGCAATGACGAATATTTGAGGGGATGATGGCTACACTCTTTGGCTCGCCCATAAGGGCAGCCACAAGCTAAGAAATCCAATAGTTTTATGTTGTGATCAACTGGGATTTTCTCAGCATGAAAAGGCATGCTAGGCTGGAGATCTAATGAAATTTGTGTTCGTCATCCAACTCGCCACAGGTGGGTTTTCTCTCTCACTAGAGATAGCCAAGCACAAAAGGAGGAATAGTCCCTATTTTGTTATATGCCACGACTATGATCATCGTCGAACAAGTCTCAGCAGCCCAAAGACTATTTGGAGCCGATGAAGTTAAGCCTCTTCCATAGACCATTCTGATGGTATGAAGCTTAGATAAATCATAAGAATGCCTTAACCAAGGAAAACAGTAAATCTGTCACAAGAGGATTGAAGCCTGTTCAGAAATTTCAGCAAAATTGTCCTTCAAATCTCCACAAGACATTCAATGTGTGTTCAGACCTTCCATAATCTATAGGTTTGAGTGGGAATTAGATCTAGAGACAATTTAGAGACCAACCCCGATTGCAACTCGGCATAGCCGAAATTGAGTCAGAGAATTAGCCAAGCCTTCATGGAGAATAGTGAGAGAAGTCAATTCGAGTGAGTTCGAAATCAACTTGCTGCATTTTAGAAATATTTTCAATCTAGGTAATAATCCCACTATCCTTTACAGAGATTCTTAAAATTCAACCAATGTGAAAACTAATGTTAGATGAAAGGCCCCCAAATTTATTCTAAGAGTGGAATTTGGCTTCTCTGACCAGATGAACTTTTCTACAACATTCGGCACATTACTTTGCATGCGTGACCTGCTCAGCTCAATCGGGGAATTTAATCTCCTGCAGCATGATCATGCTCTGCTCTATCAAGAGTCATAACAATGCGAGTACCCAGTCGTTCTCAAACGGGTACCTTGTTTTGATGTTTGGTCCAGAAATCACTTCGGTTTTGGTTTTTAGGAGGTGGGACCCGATTGTACGACTGCTGCTTATTGCCGTCGACTTGAGGGGCAGCAGTAGCTCCCGCACTAATGCCCAGGGCAACCAGCAGAAAGGGGTGATCAGCGTCGCCGTCTCAGTCACTAACAGGAAGAAGGCTACCTCTCAGACGTTGAATCACCCCGACTGTTTCTCCCATACCACCTCGTGCTACCATGCGTCCTCAAAAACGCAGCAGTGGCATGCTTTCATCATTCGGGAGCCGTCAGTTAGCTCTTTGTCTTCTGTCTCCTCAGAATCATTTGCTAGTCGTTCCGAGTCACCCTTTGCTTTTTTTTCATCGTCTTCTTCCTCCCTTGAGCTATTCTCTGCTTCTTCAGAGACTGAGGCAGATAACGTAGGCTCTCCTAGCCCCATCATCGTTGCTTTCGATCAAGAGGTGACGCCTGAGCTTGAAGCGGTTCAGGGAGAAAGCTTGAGATAGACAGGATGCCTGAGCAACAAGGGTCTGCTGCCCCGGGTGCAGTGAGGGATGAGGTCACGGACGGCCCGAGCAGTCCTGCGAGGGCGGAGCCCAAAGCTGAGCTCCGGGAGGTGGCTGCCCCAAGAGATGTTGATGATGAGGCCATGGTGAACGCAGACCCAAGCCATTCTCAAGAGGAAGGTCTTGAGGGTCCAGAGGCAGTGGCCCAAGGAGGCGCAGATCCTGAGGATGAAGGAATAGAGCGCTTTGTGGCGGAGGCTCTGGCTGCAGAGGATGCAGGCCAGGTAGAAGTCGTGGCCGAAACTGAAATGGCGGACCCAGGGGAAGGAGTCGGCCTTGAACCTGCCGAAGCTGGCATGGCAATTCAAGAGGGTAAGGGTTCAGAAGAGGAAATTGGTGTTGTGGAGGCCGAGCATATTGAGGCAGGAACAGCGGCTCCAGAAGACCAGGCAAAGGAGGTTGACGGAAGGACCATGAGTGACGGTCCAAAAGAGGGGAATAATGCTAAGGATTCCGGGCAACCTGGGACTGAGGCCTGCTCTACATCTGAGGAGCCTGGGGCCTCGAGCTTTATGATTTCTCCAGCGGAGGTGGTCACGAGCATGGCAATTGTCCCTTCTACCTCAGCCTAAGAGGTCGAGACTGCTTCTGTTGCAGGGACCTTTGTCACTCTTCCCAGGCCAAATTTTGGCGGGGTGCCCGGCATAATCATCGACATGCTCCGTCTTGGTGCTCAAAAGATGAAGGGACTTCCCTTAGCTGAACTTGATGATGCATCTCAAAACCTAAGGCAGCTTGCTCTTCTAGGGGATGAGGGAGAGATCCTTCCTTATTTTGATAGCATCTTGAATGAGGTAGAAGGGTGGAGACTCAAGGCCTTACAACAAGAAGCAACTGTGCGGTAGCTAGAGAACTCTCAGTTGGCTTCATTGGAGGCCTCCCTCATGCGTCGTCGCGAATCTGTAGAGGCCCAAACACAGAAGAGGGAAGCCACAGCCTCTCGAAGGTCAAACCTCACTGAAGGGGCAGTCGCTCGCCATAACAAGATGACTGTCTTGAAGGCTAAAATAGCGAGGCTGACGAAGGAGTTCAAGGGGCTAGAGATTGAGACAAAAGCTTGGGAGGCTGAAGACGCAGCTCTTGCTGAGTAGCTATCGACTCTTGATTATTCTCTGGAGGAGGAGACTGCTCTATTGAAGCAAGAGGCCCAGATAGTGCTCAATCTGAAGTGGAGCATTGAACAGGCCAAAGTATCTTCTGAAGCATGTCTGGTGAAGATTAATGACATCCGTGATCGCTTTTGAGGATGCCATCCTATCTCCCTTTTGTTTCTTTGTTCATTGACACTTTTTAGTCAA
Organism: Amborella trichopoda; assembly: GCF_000471905.2. Next base: position 963,226 of record NW_006499296.1, on the reverse strand, counting down.
TGAAATACCTATTTTCTTCTTTCTATCTCATTCTCTTCTTTTATGCTTCTTTGGGTTTTTCTCCTTGGGTGACCCTCGTTTTATTGTCTCTGAACCTTTAATGAGGGAGATGAGACAGGATATCCAATGCCTTGCTTTTGTTTGTGACAACCAGCCGTGGCTTCAATGACCTCAAATGGAGTAGTAGTCACTTTCTCTCCTCTTAATGTTTGGTTAGCGAGAGGCTTGTAATTCATCGTTCTCATAGTGACATGAGCCTTGTCACTGTAAATACTCCAATTCGGATGGGCTTTAGCTTCTATTCGAGGCACGTTCCCTTTGAGCTCATCATAGCTCTTGGTCTCAAGTATGAACTCCTTCAAGTGTTTTGAAGCAGTTTATATGACTATCAATAGATTTTGGATACTCTGAACTTCGCTTTCTAAATTAGCAAGGTATATTGCTCTTGAGAGTGAGAGAGTTATTCTTCTTCTGACCTTTCTTCTTCTAAAGAATCCGGGAAGCGCAAGACCTTCGGCTGGCTACTGGTCTAAGCTGACCCTGTGGTGGGACGCGAAGAGTCTTCCCTGCTCAAGGAAGCCGGGATTTGCAGTATCCTTAGTGGTGGCTGCTGTATCTGTTCTGCTTCCAGAAGTGCAATAGGGACATGCAAGAACTTTTGGTGGTCTGGCGTGTACGTGACCTTTGGGGTCAGGAAGTCAATCCCCATGGCTTCTGTTGCCTCGAGAACGTCTTCTGGTTCATCATTTTTGGCAAGCAACTCAAGGCTCGAAGAGGAGGTGAGGTTGTCATCTTTGGGAAGGGATGATGTTGCTTCCAGGACGGAACAGGGAAAATTAGAATGAATCGGGGTTAAGGGGAGAATCTTGCCCTGCCTTGCCTCTTCTTTGAACATGTCTGTGAGCATCTGTCACATGTCCTCGACATCTTCATGGGGTGAGAGTTCTGTCTTTCTTACAGTTTCCCGGTCATCATCATTGGGCTCTTGGGATGACATCGGTTCTGTGAAGCAGTACTTTGCATCAGCATAATGTGACTCAGCTACAGGAAACGTTCTTTTGTCAACATAGATCATTTACTGTCTCCCATCCCGACAATACTTGAAGCATTGATGCAGTGTGGACAGAATTACCCCCTGGTCATGCAACCAAGGGCGGCCGAGAAGGATGTTGTACGAAGTGTCAGTGTTGATCATATGAAACTGAGCGTAATCATTTAATTCACCAATTTTGAGGCGAAGACGAATTGTACCTGCTGGCTTCTCTCTCGATTGGTTGAACCCCTGGACTGTGATGTGAGGTTGAGTGAGGTCTTCAGATCCTAATCCCAATTGAGTGAGAATCCTTCTCGAGATAAGATTGACAGCTGATCCTCCATCCAACATGATTCGATTGATAGGGCATGCATGCGATTCACCCGTCACAAAGGGAGAGCGATTGTGAAACTTTTCTCCCAATTGAAGGTCATCCTTTGAAAAGGTGATTGCCAAACAGCCGCTTAGAATTGCCGGGTCTACCTTGATGGGCTCAACTTCGGTCTCATACACTTCTGGATTGGAGAGAGCTTGGATCAGAGCCGTCTGATAGTCTCTTGAAACCAAGTGGGCGTCGTAAATACTGAGAAGGGCCAGAAGCTTCCTCAAGTGCCCGATCAAATCGTACTTCACCTTGTCATCTTTGCCCTTTTGTACCCTGATCCTGTCGCAGGCTTAGGAGGGATGGTAGGTTGTGATGTAGGCTTGGGTGGAGTAGGGTTAGATGGAGCAGGCTTAGGTGTCGGCTGGTTTTGCAATACAACCGACACGGGCTGAGTGGTTTGAGTGGGTTTGGTAGAAGTTGGTTTTTGCCGAATAGGGATCTGGCACCCCAGAATCACTGTCGGAATCCCTGTGCTCGCCGGCACTTCTCACTCCTCTGTTACAAAACCACTACCGGAGTCCTCGCGCTGCTAGAACTCTCAGCCGGAAAACTCCTCGCCACAGTTCATAATGTCAAATCAAAAAGTAATATGATATAACACAAGACATATTGCATGTGAAACTGTTCAAGCATTGAAAAGAAGTCAATAAAACCCTGAATTTGGATGTCATCCTTAATAAGTTTTGAAACAAGAAGTTCTAACAATAGAAAACATTAAGATAAAGCACACAGAGTGAGTAAAAGAGCCTCAAATTTGTATAATTTCTTCTAATAAGTAGCCTTAAACTTCCCTGTTAAACCAAGTATAATTTGTATTATTGAAACCCCATGCAGCCAACTCCATTCTTTTTCACTGTAGCAAAATCATATGCCCATATGCACTCCTCTATGAATGTTATTGTAACAAAATTACCACACAAAGCTCATATTCTTGTGTTTTTCACAACTTTTCTTTGAAATTAAGCAATAACAAACTTAAGACATTTATTTCCCTGATAATTTATAGAGCACCAATATCAACAATCCAAGCACAGACTAACCACTTATCAGTTTGATGACCAGTGCAATCCTGGTAATGCTAAAAGAGTTACTTGTAGAATTACGATAAGATCTTAACACACGCGTGAAGTTCTCTATCTCTCAAAGACACTCGCATATTTCTGTTTAGGAGAGACCTCAAGCCTAAAGCTAAAAGTTAAAGATTAATCAAGAGCGGCATTAACCAAACGGTCCAAATCTAAGGAAAGATCTCCATATTGCCTGGTGTTTGAATTGCATATCCATCATGAAGAATGAGAATTTTGTGCTTAGGCTTGTACAATACTATATAAAACCACCCTTGCTGACTCCTAGCAATAGAAAAGAAGACAAAATACATGGAGAAAAATGTATAAATTGAATGTCAAAGCGTTCAGCAATCTACCAGACTACATGCTATAAATAATAATTTGATATTTAAAGCTTGGTGTTCAACATACAATTGTAGTCACACAGTTTTCAAGTGGAAACAAGATCCAAGGAAACATGCCCCTTTTACAAGTAGAAATACAGAATCAAATGGACTCATGTTTTGAAGAAACAAAAAAATCAGTAATAGTAATTCAAGATGTTCAGATAAATCATATTTCGAATCTTTACAATGGAAAATAAAGCCTAATAAGTTTCTCTAAAATAGAATCTGAAGATAATTGACCCTGTGAGTTGTCATTATGCAAAATACAAAACAGATGTAAAAGATAAACATCACCTGGATTGCATTTAAATAAAATCCATTGTTCAGTGAATCTTCAGCAAACTTTAACCACTCATCATATGAAACTTGCAAATGAGGACTATTCACAAAAACATGATCTCGTAAAACCAAAGCCTCGTATTTCAATGCCAGGGAATTCTGCAAGATAACTTGAATTGATCAAAAATGTTCATCAGAAAAAATAACTTATGAAGAATGTGATCAGCAACAACCGTGAAGCATTAAGAAAATGCATCTATGCTGACATTGAAAAGTGAATCGTAATTGAAAATTTTTGTTGAGTAAAACATTAACATATGGAGAACAAACAAGACTAAGTTGGCAGATGTGAGCGAATTCCACAAAGTTATGCATCCTTGAGAATATGCCAAAATCGATAAAATAGATGCAGGCTACTAAAATGTTCATGCTATTCTTTGTTAAAAAATAAAGCAAGGATCTATGGTATCATCAAGACCGCCATTTTAATATGGAAATGTCAAAAGCTAAATTGCTTCAAATACTAATGATTCCAGCTCTTAAAGCGGCAGTTCGGGTATATAAACCTACAATGCCAATCAAAATCCCTTTAAGCTAAAAAGAAAGTGATGACCAAAAACACATTCACAGTTGGAATTGATAATCATCAATTTTAATCCCCTAGTTCAATGTAGAAAAATCATCTACAACCAAACAATAAAGCTAACACAATGTTCAACAAACAAAGGGCACATCCTAATAAAAAAAAAATTCATATCCAACATCTGTAAGTAAAATCCATAACTTATGAATTAGATGCTAAAAACGTCCCCTGCAATCATAAGCAACATTGAAGTACATAATTCAAACAACCAATTCAGTTAGATAATGTACAAAAACACTGATTACCATGCTCTTAAGCTGACGCCCCTTTCTTTTGAGATCAAATACAAGAGGGAAATAAAAAGAAAAATAGAAAACTGGGATTAAGATAATGAAAACATGAGAAAATTAAGTACACAAAAAAAACTGGGAAGAATTTGTGAAGTGACAAAATAGTTTGGACTCATTTTTTGAGTGTTTTGAGATATATCTCCCTCTGTTCTGCCTAGAAAGACTATAAAATCATCAAAAAACTGATAAAAGTGAAGCATCAACCATTTCCACTTTTCATATTTCCATTTTCTCAACTCTAATGTTAATTTTGTTGCATAGAGATAGTATGAAAAACTGAATTAAAGAAAATCAATGTCAGGGAATAAATTCACAGATGCATTAACAAAACTTCACATCTTCGAATGCAAAATAAGCAAAGAGAGGAAAAACAAGACCTCAACATCCCCTGCAAGAGCGAAAGCATGGACAAAGAAACCTATAATTTGAAGCTTTTCTTCAACTGTTTTCTCCAAAACTTCCACTCCTTTAAGGCTTTCAAACGCAGTAGATTGCAAAATCTCCCTTACAAGAGATCGAACAGAGAGCAAAAGCCCTACATCTTTCGAGTGCATGATAGTATGCAAAACCCTAAGAGTCGAATCGTCATAGCTGCAAATATAATAACAAAAGCAACATTTTCTCAGTATCCATGGCAAGGGTTTGTAAAGTTTTTGCCCTAAATAACAATAAAGATCAATAAAAATTTTAGTTCAGTGCAAGGAATTTCTCAGGCCTATATGGCAGAGATCCAGAAAAACTTAGATTGAGAGACCTGCGAATGAGAGAGAATGTAGTGAGAGAGAGATGAAAAGTTAGAGAGAAAACCGCTTGAGGATGAGTTGGGAGCGGAATATTGAAATGAGTTCCTCAGCTTCTCCCGCCATTTCAACACTCACAAAGGGACGCTTCTATTTCTCTTTATACGAGGAGATTTAAATGCACAGTAATTACGGAGATGTCCCTGAAAGGCCTGTTCGGATCTCCTCTTTGGAATATGGACAGGTTTCTACGAGTCAGCCTACTCATATATATAACACATGCGCCTCTATTTAAAATCTACGTTGTCCCATGTAGAATCTATTTTAAATACGGAAAAAATTCAAAGAAAATTATAGGTACTTCAAAATCAATTTTAAAAAATCCTATCGCCCAACGTTTTTTTTTCTTGTATTTATCCTTCAATCAAGAAACAACATATTTAAATGAAAATGCCCTTACCATCTCTCTATGCAAACAACAATCGGACACATTTCGGCCTTTTGAACTCTCTCTACACACTCTCTTTCTCTGCTCATTATAACTCTCCTCTCCACTATCTCATTTTCTCTCTTTACCTACCCTCTCACTTCCTCTGTCTACCCATCCTCTTTCTCTACTTGCCTTTTGTACCTCTAAGGTAGTCCTGTACACTAGCCATGTATTGATCCAGAGAAACCTCTATAATGGTCTGACCACAAAAAAAATTTTGATCCAACATCTAGTGTGCCAAAGAAGCCTATGTCCATTTAAGGCGGTTCGATACCTAGTGTGTCGGACCGAATTTTTTTTTGCAAGAGGAGAGAGAGAAGAAGAGATGGCATGTAGAGAGAGATAACAAGCAAATAAAGAGATAAATGACTGTAGAGAGAAAAAAAAAAGTAGATACATAAAAAATAGGGAGAGAACATGAGAGGGAGTTCAAAAAGCTAACATGTGTAGTATTTTGGTTTGTGTAGAGGGGGCAAGGGCATTTTTGTTTTTAACTTGTCGACTTCTTGACTGGATAGGTAAATTCAATAAAAACCAATGTCGGGGTTTAGGGTATGAGAGAAAAAATATTGGGGGTTAGGATGTCTAGAAAGTTCATTTTAAGATATCTATAATTTTCCCAATAGTTTATATAAAATTACAACTTAAAATGTAGAATTAATGTGCACCTCAAAAGCCTATCATAAAAGGCTATTTTGATGTTAGAAAACCCTTTAATTGATCATCTCAACCTCGGAATGTATTAATATAAAAATAAATAAAAAAGATTTCGAGTCCCAAATATAGTGTATCTCTCAACATATTATTTAGGTTGTTCATTTTCTAGATTATCATGTCTTTATAGATCTACTCATTTCTTTATAGATCTACTAACCATTTATGGAGTTTAAAATTTGAGTTATTTATGTTGGAACCTTAAATAAGTTAGGAAAATACGAGTTGCTCTCTTTATAACAAAAATTACAATCAATATCGGTCAACGCGATTTTTTTTTTAATAAAATTAAGTTTTTTCATCCCTGGACTGTTTTTTTTTTGTTTTTTTTTTTTCAAAATTTAAAGTTGTGATCTGAAAATGGCATTCTCGGACCGAAACGTAAGTTTTTTTTTTATGTATAAAGGAAGCAACTTGTATTTTTCTAAAAGGAGCAACTCGTATTTTTCTAACTTATTTAAGGTCCATATGTAATTAACTCTTGAAATTTTATACTTGGAGATCCAAATAAATTCTCAAGCCATCTTAAGAATTTTTAATGCTGAAATTATATTTATGATAAAATTTGGACGACGCTTTAATACAATTGTTTAAGGTTGCAACCTTATGCAAACCACACGGCACATTATCTCATTATATATATGATAAAATTGGTCTCCCGCATAGAGAGTTCATCTAAACACAATAAATGGCTGGTATCTCTGGAAATGAGTCTCCTATACACACCCATAGGAGACTCATATCCAAAAAACCAAACGGGCCCTTAAATTTTTGTTAAATTATTGTAATGAAGAGAGTAGTTTTGATTAAAGTAAAGTCCACATTTTAAAAAAAAAACATGTGAATAAGCAATGGCTATGCTTGACATAACCTAAGTAAAATTTCGATGATAAAATTTTCATTCATGTGATTGCGATTCACTAATTTTACGGAAGTACAACGTACTGTATCCCCTCAATCATGAGGGGAAAAGTTACCACAAATTTTATTTTCATTTAGTACTTCAACGAAAGGGAACATAAAAGAAGCTCTATTTAGGCATCATCGTACAAGATAAAGTTGGATGGCTATGAATGTATGTAGAAGGGAGCCCCATTGGTAAATCTACTCCATATATTGTTTAACAATTACTTCATGACAAATGGACTTTAGATTTAAAATTTGAAAAAAATCTGCTTTATTTTTTTATATTTAAAAATATCATCCAAGCCATTTCTTAAACATTTGGGGTCGAATACATAAATCATGTCTTACCATTATGTTGTATCAAGGATCATATCATCGGTCAAACTATACGTCATCGATTTATCTTCTTGTATTGAAGATAAGTGATCTCATAGTATACAATCCCAATATAAAATATGATACCTACAAGAGAATCTTAAAGTTCAAAGTTTTACTTTTTAAAAAACGTTAAGTTAGGCGAATGGCGCACAGCCACCACCTTATTGTGCAACTAAAGGTGGTGTTGTGACCTTATTCCGAGAGAAAATGATCATTGTGTACTTGTTTATAAGCAAAATTTTGGCAAAAATAATATTTTTGTCTAATTTTCCATTTAAACTTGCCCATTCATAGGTAGAAACTAGGTTCTGTCAAATTACAAACCATAAAAGAAAAATGATCCGATGGTTGCTTGTTTGGTGGTCCACTGGCTATGCTAGCTAAAAATCGCCTAAAAACCACATAAATAAATAAATTTTAGAAAACTAAGGGAAAATGGGGAGATTTTAAAAAATATCTTAGAAATAGAATAAAAAATAAAATAAACATTTAAATAAAGAAAAGTAGGTATTGTAGACTTATATGGGCAAAGTTGGGTCCATAGGCCCAGCACTCGGAATTGGTGGCGCGAGTTAGAATTTATCGATACAAGGGGACCGTTCCCATTGTTTGTTGGAGGATCAAGCCAGAGCCGCTCAATTTTGAGTTCCTTGCTTGGATAGGAAAATGATTTTGAGGCAATGAAGCTCACTACTAATCTATGTGTTTCGGATGATCCTCAGGGCTTTAAGGGATCATAGAGGTCATGTGTAGAGTTTGTAGAGGGAAAGAGAGATGTTACAGGTTTGTGAGGGTGGAAAGAGGTTCGAGCAAGGGGTAGCAATGGACCTAGACACGACCCAAGACCTAATAGGTAGACTAGAATTTGTTATGGGTATGAGTCCAAAAATTGGACCTGACGAGTCGGATCTGGGTCCAAATCTTGGACCCAAGCACTATTTGGGTAAGGATCCAGGTCCGGGTCCTTTGTTGGGTTTATGTGGCCTTTAAAGGCCTGTGAGTGGTTGTAAAATGAAATGATATAGAGGAACATGAACTCAGTGTGAGTGTGGTCCCTCGTGGACCATACTAAGCAAACGATGGTTTGCTGATACCGATTTGTATTTAACGATCTAGGCCAGTCGGCTGGGAAAAACCCATGTTACTTGGGCATAAAGAACAAATCGATGAGGGTTTATGAGTTAGCCCTTGATGATGTCGGAGAACATGTCTGGATGAATGAGCCGACAGACTGTGTGACCCTTATGTGTGATGGTGGCCTACTGAGACGGGGGCCAAAACCTCATCCATGTTCCATTACACGGCATGCATATTGATAGATCGTTCGGGAAAGCCATATGCGTATGCATGTGCGAGAGATACCCCTATGCATCATAGAATTGTGGTCGGATCAAGTCGTGGAGACCTTGACTCGTCTTTAAGGGAGGACATGTAATCCACAGACTGAGATTGTGACTCCTTGATTCATCGACCTGACTTTGGTGACCCGTTAATGAGCCCCTATTTGGACTGTGGGTTATGGAAAACACTGGGTCGGTTCGATAAAGTTAGTGTGGTCTGTAGTCCACAGTTGAAGGTGGAGTACCCCGTTATTACATATTGGATTCTTAAAACCATATGGATCATTTTCCTATCATATTAATTTAATTGTGTTCATTTTATTATTGAAATGATTTCAGTTCTATTATTTAAATTTTTATGAATCTCTCAATATTTTATTTGTAATTTTTTGACTTATAAAAATACAGTTATTGTTATTACAAAGTTATAAAAACTTCAAATATATATTTTAAATTATTTTATTCAAATTTTAAAATAATATTTTTTATAATATTCCATGGGGGCCCATAGTGCACATGGGCCCACTATGTGGCATGTGGGCGGGGCCCCACATGTGCCGCAAAAGGGTAGCATGCCCCACCCTCTTTGGATTCTCTTGTTTGCTTTTAAGATAAAGTTAGTTTGATTTGTGGCATGTGGTCAAATCTTGGAAAGAATATATTGACCATGGCTTTTTCTATTTTGCAGCAAGTTTGTTTTGAATAGATATGGTCAATTTGAATTGATATGGATCTTAACTTATTTATATTTGGTAGTATTTATCTACTTGATATTATTTGACATGTCCTTATGGAATATGTGACATGGATCATGCAATTTTATAGAATGGATGATATTTATTTTATTTAAATATATTGATGGGGAAATGGTTTAGAAAAGAGGGATAATGGTTCATGCACCTTCCATAATGTTGATGGCCCATATATGGAATAGATGACTCAGATCTCTCACCCCACAAGTTACCCTTGATCGACAGTTTATGTTCAATCTCATAAGAAGAGGCAAGCTAAAAAAAACCCTAAGAAACCCTAACCTTATTCAAAGCCTATAAAAATGGATTGTCTCTACTCAAAAATCTCTTTTCCTTATCTCTTGTATCTAATTTTCATATTTCTCTCTCATATCCCAAAAAAGGGGCATGCATCACTCTCTCATATTTGGTCTCTCTCTCACATTGTGAAAGAACTTAAGGGTTTAGGTTATGGAGTTCTTCTCTCGTATCTCTTAAATATGAATTTGCAGCTAAGGGTTTTAAGGTTTAGTAGAAAGATAATCCATCATCTCTCTCAAACTAGGTTGCTAGGAGAATTCACCTAAGGGTTAAGTTTATGATCAAAGGGGTTCATGTTCCATTGGTGTGGCTTGGCCGAAATTTGCTTTTTCGGTTCGAGATTGAAGCTAGACCGTCGATCCCGCGCCATCGGATTGTGGTGACTCGGTGTGGGGTGTAATAAGCCCGGTTGAGGTAATCTCCGGCACTCTTCCTTTTGTTTCTTGTAATCTTATCTTTTATTCTCAAGCATAGTGCATAGTTGTTTCAATAACATCAAGTTGTTAAGATCTTTGTTTTATTGTTATGATGATTTTATTTTGAAATTTATCTTATTATAATAAAGACCACATGTAAGTGATCTTTTGCCAAAAGAAAGGGGTGAAAAAAATTAAAAAACAAATGTATTCCCCTGTAAAAGATCACATTGGTCTTTCTTTCGGTGGTATTAGAGCTATTGATACTTGATACCATTAGTTATCTTTTATCTTTATTGAGTTTAGATGAAGCTTGGAAATGAGATATAAGAAAGCTAATGACCTTTGTGGTCAAGAAATACATCCACGATTAATAATGATTGAAATACTCCAACACTGAAAAGGCAGTCTGCGGAATAAGTATCCTAGGTTATTTTGGAGTAGTGATATGAATAAGATAATGAGATATTTTTCTATTACATACTTCAGTGATATTTTGTATTTTTAAGAGTAGGATCTACCTGAAAAATTTCAATGGGAGATCCTACGGGAATTGAGAGTTATGGAATCATCAATGAAGGGTGTCAGTTCTGACCCTGCAAAATCCAGGAACTATCCATTGAGTTACGTGATTTTTCCCACCAAACATATGATTTTATTTCTTACTAAAATTTTACTGCAACTCATAAAATTGAGTCTACTTTCAAGAAAAAAACGTTTCATCAAGAAATTCCTCGTGATTTGAAAGATATGATCAATTTATTGAAAGGTGTGCAAGTGCTGTTTTTTACAACAAAAGCTATTTCCATTACTTGGAAGTCATGATTTTATTTCTATACTTAATTGAATGTTTTATGGTCCGCACTAAATTTTTAGACTTCTATTATGAGTCTATTTTCTAATACAATTTATTTGAAAGAGAAATATTTATGGGAAGAGCGGAATAAAAATTTTGGTTTGAAGAGAGGTCATCCTGAATTTTCTTTAATTTGGTATGTTATTCATTGAAGACATGAATATCTATATTTATCAAGCCTACTTAACGAAGTGATATAAGGCTTGTGAAAATATATGCATTACTAGTATTAGTCTAAATATATGCATTACTATTATTAGTCTAAATATATGCATTACTATTATTAGTCTAATTTCAAACAAAATTGGCTTGAAAGGGAAACTCCATGATGGTAGAGAGAAAAGATAATTTTATTAGATGTTGTTCATCATGGAATTCTGCAATATGATTTATTTTGCGACGTGAATGTCACTTATTTGAAGAAAAGTATTATTTGGGATTCAAACTATGATGTTATGATTTGGTTTTGAGTATAGTTTGCAACACAAAAGATTTGAAGAAGAAATTCTTTGAGAATTGAGAGAAACAATTTTTTTATCGAGAGGTGCTCAATCTGATTTTCTGCTGAGAAAATTGCATTGTGACCTAAATGTCACTGAAACGAAGACTCACTATATGGTATGATTTAGGAATGGAACTGATCATTATTTTATATTTTTTAGTCTATTTCAATACTCAAAAGGATTCGGAGATAGAATTTTTATGAGTTGACAGATATCATATTTTTATCATGTGATGCTCATGTTCTATGCTGCAGTAAATTAAAAGATGTAGCATGTTAAGGCACATCCTTGAATTCTCAATTATGGAGACCTTTAAGATCATTTTAAAAGGCTTTATACTGTGCCATGAGTATAGTTTATTATAGTACAACTTCAGAGAGATGTAATACGAAATTGGCAAGATAAAACACTCAATGTGAAGAGTATTCGATCTGAAAATAGCAGAAAGAATAATAAACATAATACCTATAAAAGCATATTGGTTTCTTTGAAATGAATGGATACATAGAGAGACTTGATGGCAGCATAGAATCATTAAAAATTAGTGGGAGAATTGAAATTGTGATATTTGAAATAATGGGATGAATAAGATATTTTCTTCACGGTGTAAGACAGGAGAATCCAAGTGCCAAAAAGATGGACACTTCGTGACATGTGAAACTAATGACCAATATATTCTTTAATAGTTGCATGCACTTTCAATATCACAAACGCTTGTCAAACGAGTAAAAACGATGAATCAAGAAAGCCCAGGTACCACACTATATGGTTTTGAGGTATGAAATCTATCCCAATTAATATGGTAAGGTCATATAGGGAAAGATGATTAAATGACTTTGTTTAATGTGCTTTGGTTATATTTTGGCTAATTGTTTTATAAATACGTATGGAGTGTATGGACATTAAGTGATAAGTGTTAACAAATTTGAAAGTACCAGTTTTGAATACCTTGTGTTTTTGTGTCTCCATGTGCTTGAGTCTGAACTACTTAAGGTAGTGATATACACGAAGATGTGATTTGATCAAGGGCTTTGAGCCCTAAGGATGAAACACGAGAGATGGATGTGGCTCATTTAAATATGTAAGCACAAAGGGAGTGCTCTGATGGAACTTGGTCTTGGTGACCATCTTCCCAATAATGTCTATAATATGATGTGTTGCTTGTAATGATGATCTCTTGATAAATTCTCCATAATTGCCAGAAATGAAATATTTTGTCAAAGCTTTAATAGACATTATTTAGTCATGTTTTATTTTGGATAAAATTATAAGATGATATATATGATTTGTTTTTGTGACCATGAACTTGACTTGGTAGGAAATTAAAGGTGAATGCAGTAAAATGATTTATGAAGGCTAAGCATGTATTTTAAAATTAAATTGGATGATTTGAAAAAAGCCTAAGTCTATGAATATGGTTTTGAGAAAATCACACAGTCTTGCAAGGTCCATTAAGTCTTTATGAAAATCATTTTAACAGTTATACTATTATATAACTATTGCTTGTGGATGTATATATACCAAGTCAATTTTTTTTTTTTATTAAAAAGAAAAACATTATGTCTTGAAGGTATTTATAAAAATGAGAGAAAAACTATCATGTATTTTTTTTTATTAAAAAAAAAACATTATGTCTTGAAGGTATTTATAAAAGTGAGAGAAAAACTATCATGTATTTTTTTTTTAAATACCTATATGATTTGACCCATGGTTCTAGTTATTTAGAATCCTTGATTACCTAAGACTTTGAACCATAGGAAATGTTGTAGGAATGCCATCATGCTGGGCTTTCCTAACACGTGTTGATTTGATTAGATAACTTGGTTTGTATGAATTTACTACCGAGATGTCTAGTGTGGTTAAACCTTTGTGGTTCATGAAGGTTTTTGCATATTGTGAAACCAACGGGTATTGAATTACATATTACATGAGACTTGATATGCTACTCATGATATATGCATAAGAATATTGAGAATGTAAATGTTGTATGTGCAATAATTGAGTGGGACCTGCTACAGTCCCACGGTTTTTTAGCTGCTCGGATATTTAGATATACATGTGCAAGCTATCTCACAGATCCAGATGATGCGAAGTCTACATCTGGATATGTGTTCATGCTTGGAGGGCATACATTTTCTTGGAAATCAAATAAATAGAATGTGATGAAATTGTCCACCATGAAGGCAGAGTACATGACGTGCTGTTTGGTGATCAAGGAGGTCGTATGGATTAAGAAATTTCTTAATCGACTTGACTTTCACCTCGTGTGTTGTGAGGCAGTAAGAATTTTCTGCAATAGCACGGTGACGTTTTGCATATCAAAGGAGCCACGATTCCATAATAACTCCAACCATATAAAACTATGTTTTTATCACTTGAGGAATGAGGTAAGATTGAGAAAGATCAAGATCTAGATAAACTAAATATTCCAATGGGAGCACCTGCTAGTATTTGGCATGCCAAATAGAACAACAGACTATAATGTTGTTCACCCATTGAACCCAAATGTTTGGTGCTGGTCGTATATCTACAAAAGGAAGCAGCTTATTTGAAGAACTATTTTGAGCCCATGAACATACGACCCCATGCGATGAGGGTACATGATGGTCCTTTACTACAATAAATCTATGATTCGTGATGCGATGTGAAAGATGAGCTTACGACCATTTTTGGGATGAGATCCTAGCAGCAAAGAGAAAAATGTGTTGCCTCTATAAATCCTTTTGTGAAAGGATTGATAACGAAAGCCATGATTAATGTATTGAGAGAATAAGTAAAAATGTTTGAGAGAGATTGTAATTGGGAGAGAGAGATGAGAATGAGAGAAAGTAAGAATGAGAGAATATAAGGCCTTTAAAGGTTAAGTGGAAGATATTGGGTTTATGTGGCATTTAAATGCCTTATGAGTGTTTGTAAAATGAAATGATATAGTGGAACATGAACTCAGTGTGAGTGTGGTCCCTCATGGGCCATACTAAACAAACGATGGTTTGCTGATACCAATTTGTGCTTAACGATCTAGGCCGGTCGATTGGAAAAAACCCATGTTACCTGGGCATAAAGAACAAACCGATGAGGGTTTATGGGTTAGCCCTTGATGACGTCCGAGAACATGCCCGGATGAGTGAGCCGAAGGACTGTGTGACCCTTATGTGTGACGGTGGCCTACTGAGACAGGGGCCAAAACCTCATCCATGTTCCATCACACAACATGCATATTGATAGATCGTTCGAAAAAACTAGATATCATTCACCTTTGGTGAAGCGTATGCATGTGTGAGAGATACCCTTATGCGCCATAGAGTTGTGGTCCCATCAGGTCGTGGTGACCTTGACTCGTCTCAAGGAGATGAACTGTAATCCACAGACTGGGATTGCGACCCCTTGATTCATCGACCTGACTTTGGTGACCCGTTAATGAGCCCCTGTTTGGACTGTGGGTCATGGAACACTAGGTCGGTTTGATAAAGCTAGTATGGTCTGTAGTCCACAGTTGAAGGTGGAGTACCCCGTTATTACATATTGGATTCCTAAAACCATATGGATCATTTTCCCATCATATTAATTTAATTGTGTTCATTTTATTATTGAAATGATTTCAGTTTTATTATTTAAATTTTTATGAATCTCTCAATATTTTAGTTGTGATTTTTGGACTTATAAAAATACAGTTATTGTTATTACAAAGTTATAAAAACTTCAAATATATATTTTAAATTATTTTATTCAAATTTTAAAACAATATTTTTTATAATATTCCATGGGGGCCCATAGTGCACATGGGCCCACTATGTGGCGTGTGGGTGGGGGCCCACATGTGCCACAAAAGGGTAGCATGCCCCACCCTCTTTGGATTCTCTTGTTTGCTTTTAAGATAAAGTTAGTTTGATTTGTGGCTTGTGGTCAAATCTTGGAAGGGATATATTGACCATGGCTTTATATATTTTGTAGCAAGTTTGTTTTAAAAATATATGGTCAATTTGAATTGATATGGAACTTATCTTATTTATATTTGGTAGTATTTATCTACTTGATATTATTTGACATATCTTTATGTAATATGTGACATGGATCGTGCAATTTTATGGAATGCATGATATTTATTTTATTTAAATATATTGATGGGAAAATGGTTTAAGAACGGGGGATAATGATTCATACACATTCCATAATGTTGATGGCCCATCTATAGAATGGATGGCTTAGATCTCTCACCCCACAAGTCACCCTTGATCGACGGTCTATGTTCAATCTCATAAAAAGATGCAAGCTAAAGAAAACCCTAAGAAACCCTAATCTTATTCAAAGCCTATAAAAATGGATTATCTCTAATTCCCATCTTTCTCTCTCATATCCCAAAAAAGGGACATGCACTAGTATCTTATGTTTGATCTCTCTCTCATTTTGTGAAAGAACTTATGAGTTTAGGTTATAGAGTTATTCTCTTATATATCTCAAATATGGATTTACGGCTAAGGGTTTTAAGGTTTAGCAAAAAGAGAATCCATCTCTCTCAAACTAGGTTACTAAGAGAATTCACTTAGGGTTTGAGTTTGTGATCAAATGAGTTCATGTTCCATTAGTCTGGCTTGGCCGAAATTTGCTTTCTCGATTCGAAATTGAAGCTAGACCGTTGATCCCGCACCATCATATGATGGTGACTCGGTGTGGGGTGTAATGAGCCTGGTTGAGATAATCTCGGGCACTCTTCCTTTTGTTTATTGCAATCTTATCTTTTATTCTCAAGCATAGTGCATAGTTATTTCAATGATATCAAGTTGTTAAGATCTTAGTTTTATTGTTATGATGATTTTATTTTGAAATTTATTTTATTATAATAAAGACCACATGTAAGTGATATTTTTTCCAAAAGAAAGAGGTGAAAAAAAGAAAGAAAAGAAAGTATTTTCCAGTAAAAAATCATATAGGACTTTCTTTCGGTCCTACCTTATATTTTTAGTTTCAAAGTTATGAAATATATTAAAAAATATAGATTTTTTTATTTTTGAATCGGGTCCAATTGGGTAGGGTCGGGTCCAAGTCCCATATTATATATTTCGGATCCGTGTTCGAGACCCGACCCAACCTATTGCCACCCCTGGCTCGAGTTTGATGGTTTGAGGGGCTAGAAAAGTCTTTTTTCTTTTGGTTCCTAGGGAGAGCTCAAGGAAGAGCGGCAGCGCCGGTTTTAAGAGATGGGGATGGGGTAGTTGGTGGTGAGAGAGAGATGGTTTGCAGTGAGGCAGTGCAGGTTTTGCAGAGATGGGGATGGGGTGTACAATAATGGCATTAAGATAGTTGAATACTCCATATTCCATAGCATGGTGTAGGCTAGAAAATTAATGTTTTTGGTAAGGCAAAAATTATGATTCGTCTAGAGAGGGTCTAAAACAGATTCATAGGACTTCCAAAATTTTCGATTCCGTAGAATTTTTTCAGCTAAAAAATAAGGTGCCTACATTATTTCTATTAAAATTTTCTTAAAATATTGTAAAGAAGGTAATAAATTTGATTAAAAATTTCACATTTTCCAAATAATAAAAAAATGTGGTTGAAGAAGAGATGCCTATTCATGATATAATTGAAATAAAATTTCAATGACAAAAATTTCCATTTATGTCATTACGAATCATTAATTTTATAAAAGTATCACATGCATACCCTTAATAATGATGGAAAAATTTCCACAAATTTTAATTTCAGTTAGTACTTCAACAAAAGGGGACATAAAATAAGCTCCATTTAGGCATCCTCTTCCAAGATAAAGTTGGGTGGCCATGACATTTTTTTTAAAGCAATATAAAAAAGGATTGTATATAATAAGAGGTTAAAATTATATTGAAAAAACATTTGAACGGTTAGTTACAATTATTTTTAAGTGGACTACCTATTTGCATCAATCTTTAAGATTAATGCTGTATATTTTTGGACCGCGTATTGTATAAATGCAGTCCAGCCCCCATAAAACAATTATTCTTAATGAAGGACATGGTTAGCATGTGGCCAAGCCTGCACATGTGCAAATGCAGGCTTGGTGATAAATATATTTTCCCAATATAATTTGATCATTTTTAGAGAAATTATAATCTTTAACACGAGATCATGAATATGAAAAAATAAAAAAAATTGAAAACTGAAAATAATAATTAAAATTTTAATTGGCAGTGATTCAGTCGCGTGTAACTGAGCACATGAATTTGTACTCGTTCCAAAACGGACGATGTCTTTCGCTTTCTATGCGTTTCCTCCCCCCCTCTCCGTTATTTCGGCAGCTCCAATCACGCCGCGTTATTTATTTCCCGGCCGTTACCTCCCCCTCACACGGCCTCCGTTTTCCCATTATCCCCGCCGTTATCTCTCAGTTTTCCAGCAGCCGGTCTCCCAATTTGTGGGCCGTTTACCGGTTTCTGGGATTCCGGTTATCTTATTTTCCGGCGAAGGGGGGCATTTTATTCGGGATCAAAGCGGTGTAAGCCGTCGGGTTCTGACGCGAGCGGCCGTGATGTTGCCGGAAAACCAGGTGGTGCGGGACGTGGCGGCAGCGGCGATCGCGGCGGGCGCGGCTCTTGGGCTTCTGCGGTTCTGGGATGAGATGGCCAAGCGCGGGGTTTTCGACCAGGTATTTAGGCGTTACTTCACTCTCTCTCTCTCTTCTTTCTATGCCCTCTCCCACTACCAGTGCCTCTCTTCAAGCCTGTAAACTCTCTCTCTCTCTACCCTTTGACCCTACTGTCTCTATCTACCGGCGCTAGTGCCCTCTTTATAAGCCTCCAATCTCTCTCTTTCTCTCTCTAAAATACTCAAGCGAATTCCTGGGAATTTTGATGTTATGGTCAGTCAGCATTGTATAGACTGAGTATATTCGGATCGATTCAAGACACTTCTGTTAAGAATCATGATTTTTTTTTTTTTTAAGTTCAGTGGATCTATCAATGTGAGGTAATTATCTGATCGAAAATGCAATTCATCTCATAACGCATCAAAAATTGCAATTCACTGGTTGAAAAACCTTTAAATCGATCATCTCAGCAAAAAAAATTAGGATTTCAAATTTTAAAAATGGTGTATATTGCAACAAATCATCTATACCTTCCATTTCCTCCTAAAAGTAAGTGTTTATTGTTTTAGTTTCAAATTTTATTGTTGGTGTTGGAAATTTTAGAGCCATCATGAAGATTTCCAATTACAATTAGAGCCATCATGAAGATTTCCAATTACAATTACAAGTTTTGCTTGAAATCTTCTTTAAAGCTTTTATCAAATAATTTAATTTATACTGGTTTTGGTCATCGAGTTTATGGATTTCAGTGTGATGGACCTACTCAGTAGCAAGGGTTTCAAGGTTGAAGCTTTTGGCCAAAAATGACAAGGGTTTTCCTCTGTTTATTGCCAAAGCCAAGAGATTTCTATGGGGTCTAGTGATTTAAAAATGGACCCGGTTTCTATGTGGCCAAGCCCGCATATGTAGAAATGCGGGCCTCTTAATAAATCTATTTTTGAGATGGATTTTAAGACTTAATTTTTAAAGACATGTAATCTCTAACATGCAGATTATGAATATGAAAAAATAAATAAATTTAAAAACTAGAAATAATAATTCTAGTAAGAAAACATTTGGACGGTTAGTTTCCATTATTTCGATGGAACACCTACATGCATCCATCTTTAAGATGGATGCTTTACATTTTCTGGACGGCATATGTAGAAATGCAGTCCAGCCAGCGTGAAACAATTTTCCTTTAAAAATCTGAGGTTAGATTATTGGCTTAATTTCTAACTAAAATATTAATTTTGATGTTACAAGATATTTAGTTGCTTCAATTCTTGATAATATCTAGTCTAGTGAGATGTGATCATATTTATTTTTGATTTAGAACTGCACAAGTCCTAGTCTAGTCACTTGTGAATAGGGATCTGAAGTAAATGCAAATGTTTTGATCCTAGTCTAGTCACTTGTGAATAGGGATCTGAAGTAAATGCAAATGTTTTGAAGGAATACTCTTGAGCTTCCAAATATGTTTACATTTGGTTGGGTGGTGCTTAATTCTCGTAAAAGTTTTTACCTGTAGTTTCAGTTTCCTCTCTCGTTGTGGTTTTATCCGACTTCGAAAAATAAAATGAAACGAAGTTTGTGTAATCATCTGTTCTATGTATTGTCTAAACGATTGCTATGAGCTATAGAACGTATATGGGGGCAATTAGGAATGTGGAACATTTGATTACTTAACCGGTTAATCTACATTATAGTATACATTGCAAATTAGCGCATTTTCAAATCTTTCTTTACAATTTTATGAAATTGAAGAATGCAAATTTTGTTATTTGACAAGAACTAGATTTTTACTGCCAATTTTCCACAAAGAAACTATCCAACATCCGGAGTTTTAATTGGTGAGGAGCAACTTCTTCAAATAAATTGCATTTTCCCAACTATTTGGATTCCCTTAACATTATAGTTGTTGTTCTCTGTTCATTTCATGCAGAAACTGAACCGTAAGCTTGTGCATATAAGTGTGGGGCTGGTCTTCATGCTTTTCTGGCCTTTGTTCAGGTAGAAATTGATTTAGACTATTCTTTAAAAGGAAAATATATCATAGAACATTGTTTATGGTCACTTTCTCTTCCTCTAAAACCATTTTTGTTCTATTTACATGCTGCTAATTTGGTTCTCATCTTCTACAGTTCCGGACATGAGGCAGCATATCTAGCAGCTCTAGCTCCAGGGATCAATATAATTCGAATGATTTTATTGGGCTTGGGTATTATGAAAAATGAGAATATG
Source organism: Amborella trichopoda (assembly GCF_000471905.2). The sequence goes on along the minus strand of NW_006499296.1, from coordinate 942,966 downwards.
GTCAAATCAATGAGCAGATATGGAGACCACAGGTTAGGTCATATGTTCCCCTTGAATTAGTGGTCTTGTTTCTCATAGACTTTCGTCCTTTTGCTCCACATGCAAGAGCTGACCTCAGATATGTAGACTGTTAAAGATGAAATTTTTTGATTTATGAAATGTGTCAACATAGCCTATATACAAGCCAAAATAGGGTGAAATGACTAAAATACATGATGAAATTCCCTGCATAGCGTAGCAGAAAGAAAGTAATGCGTTGCATAGATAACAACAATAACTAACAATGTCGCATTTAGATAATAATAGGCTATGTTGCTAGATTAGTAACAGTGATATACTTCTTGGTGCCTCAGGGAACTATTGAAGGGGCCCTTATACTATGCGTGTACCATAACTCTGGCAACTGCAGTTTTCTGGAGAACTTCCCCTATTGCCGTTGCTGCTATCTGCAACTTGTGTTCTGGAGATGGTATTCCTATCCTTTATACTTTTTCTTTCTCTGTTATATATGTTGCCAAATTGGTCCTCAAACTCTATATTCGTACTCACACGATTTGATATTAAATTATCCTTTTATATCTGTTTGGGTTGGTTCAATCTACTGGTTTCTCTGGTGATAGAAACCTGACTTGGGCTCAGATTCACCAGGAACTCAGTGGTATGACTCGGTTGTGTCTCTCTGAGTACAATAAAAATTAGTGACTTGGTTCAGACTTGCCCCTGGTCTTAGGGTTAATCATCCTGACTTGCTCTGAGTGACTAGGGGGAGTCCGAGCCCTGAGTCACTGATTTTTAAAATAGTGTGAGTTTACCCTGTAATGAAGTGATTTATATTCTCTGTGGTTGTTTCCCTATGCATGGATGGAAATGCATACTATGTATTGTGTTAGGCATACGATCCTCTTTCTTGGTGCCCATGGATCCATGTTTTTGTGAATGTGTCCATGGGACTTGATGTTTGATGCATATATTTTGCCCACCTATGATGTTAGGATACTCAGATAATATGTAAAATCACAAATGCTGATGCATAATTAACGCATTCATGCATGGGCTTATCTCTGCTTATCTCTTTGGATGTGTTTATGCGTGAAAACCATGTAATATGTCATCCATGCTGAGAATTCTTCTCTATATTTGTTTGTAGGGTTTGCTGACATTGTGGGAAGGAGATTTGGGACCTTAAAGCTTCCTTACAATATGAACAAGTCCTTCATGGGTAGTATCACCATGGCTGTTGCGGGCTTCATGGCATCGATTGGGTATGTAACTCAAATGAAGCTCTTATTTTATTTACTTCTCTTATTGACCTAAGCGGCCATATCAAGATCGATATGATCACAGAAAGTCCTTGGTCATAAGTTTTATCACTGCCCTATCACTTGATGGATGGTAACAGAGAGAGAGTGGGATCCTTCGTGACATGATATTGCCAGAGTGATAGGTACTACTTTCTCTCCATGTTTGTCCATCAATTGATCTACGCTGGTGGTAACCACTTGGACCACAACTTCTCCATGATCATATGGCCCATAGTATTCTGTACCTCGATTTAATTTAGGGAAAGTATATCACAATCATATGGATCATAGGTGGTAAATTTCTGCAAAAGAATGTACATCACCTGATCATGATAATGGGCACTGGAGATAACCGGAGTGGGGTCCATCTGGACATTCAACCAGTTATAATCTCCATTGATCATCATAATGAACGAATGGCAAGTGCCCCTTTGTAGTGTCATATGTCATAATCCATAGGATTGTGATATACCTTCACCTCAATTTATGCCAATATTTCACTTGACTTCGCTAAATTTTGAACCAACATTTGTGGTTTTGCTTCTCTTGTATTTCTATTATCTCACAGGTACATGTATTACTTCTCCTTATTCGGCTTCTATAATGCAAGCTGGGACTTAGTGACTGGCTTCTTTCTCGTCTCTCTAGCTGCTTCAATTGTGGAGTCTCTTCCAATCAGTACAAAACTAGATGATAATCTCACTGTTCCATTGACTTCTTTGATTGTTGGTTGGCTTATTTTTTAGTTTATGTAAACTAGCCATTCCTTGGATGGTTTAGTCATATTAGCAGTGGAGATCAACACTGTAGGCTTTCGCATCCCAAATACAGTGTGCATGTATCCTTGGCAGTCGTCACCCTTCTGGATTTGCATTCTCAGCTTATGGAAAATCCACTTAAGAAGTTGGAAACTAAAACTGACAGTGAAAAACTTTTGGCATTTGATTTGATTCAATTAGTGCGAGCCGTATTCCTTTTTTATGAGGCACTTCATCCGAGCTTTGTCATGTAGTCGTCTTATGGTTCATATTTGGACTTAACACTGTTTTTTTTTTTCATCACAAAATTTCAAGCTATTAAATGGGCATAACTGCTGGCTTTTTTTGCCCATTAAGCCCCCTTGTGAGGCCCTCTAACTCTAATGTATATTGGCATTAATGTATTCATTAATTTGGAAATCACCCTTTTCAATTACCTAGAGTACAGCTATTAAACATAGTAATTATTAACTCTAGAGATAAGTGATGCCTTTTGTTCTTTATGAACTATATAAAATCCGAAAGAAGTGTCTCATATGCATTGTTTGCTTTCAAGGGTTAGTAGTACAGTTGCAATTCATTGGTACAGCCCTTCTATAATCATGTGAAAAGTTTTTAGAAAAGGTTGTAAAAAAATAAGTAGTATAACTAAGGTTTGCCTCAAGATGCATTTGATTGGAGCTCTATGGGGGTAGAGCTGGATTTGGAGGCTGGACCACAGTGGTTCCACTATTTTCAACTTTTTCTGCTCCTGTGGCAGTTTTAAAGCAAATGGTACATAATGGAAGGTGATTTACAACATCTTATACATAATTGAAGGTGATTTACAACATCTTGTATATAATTCAAGGTGATTTAGTTAAGGAGTTGAAGTACACAATAAGATTTATTTATTTATTGTGCGAAAAAAGTTTATATAAGGTGTGAACTAGGGCTGAGAATGCATCAGATCAGGTTTGGATCCACTAAGATCCGGATTTAGATCCGATAAGCATACATGGGAATTGGATTTGGGCCCGATCTGGATCCAAAGAGTATATACTGGTTTTGGATATGGATTTGGGTCCTATTGGATCCAAAAATATCATTTATATATTATTTTATATCTATAGAATAATATATAATACTTTAATAATTGGGTCGGACCCAGATCAGATCCACATGTACCAATTCCGATTCCAATTTACTATTCAGATCCAAATATTGGATCCAGATTTGACCCGTTGGATCCGGGTAGGACCCAAAATTCAGGTTTCGGATCCAAACCGGGTATATTCTCACCCTAGTGTGAACCTTATACTATTGAAGTAAAATGTATCTCAAAACCCCATTAAAAAAGGATATTCCGATGATAGAAAACCTTTAATTGATCATCTCGATCTCAAGATATATGGATACATATAAATTAATCATCTCGATCTCAAGATGTATGGATATGGAAAAAACATCTCGATTTCAAGATGTATAGATATGGAAAAAAAGGATAAAAAAAAGATTTCAAGTCATAAAACTGGTGTATCGTGTAATGCATTATCTGGACTGTCAATTTTTTAAATGTTTATATATCTAATTGATAGCTTTTATGATTAGTCTTGAAAATATATTTCCTAGCCTGGCACCAAAATTGTATCTTTCCCTTTGACAATTCTGACTTCAAATGTAATTTTTTGAGACTAATTAATGGACAGTCACTCATGAACTTCGAAAGAAAAATAATTTAAAGCTTTCTATGTGTGCCAATAGGTGTAAGGAATGTGTAAGGAATTTGCAAATGTAATTTTTTGAGAATAATTAATGGAAGTCACTCATGAACTTTGAAAGAAAAATAATTTAAAGCTTTCTATGTGCGAATAGGTGTAAGGAATTTATATATGCCAACTTAAGGAATTTATATATGCCAACTCTGTCTGATATGAATAAACGGATGAGATCGCCCCAATCACAATGTTATCCCTTAATATTTTTTTTTTGGTTTTTTTATTTTTTGTTCTATAGATTGCACCAAATTTGGGGCGGGGTCTCATCTTCTCATAGAGTCACACATATATAAAATATTAAAAGATTTTTTGATGACGAAAATACTCCTAAAATTTTTAGGGTTATCTTATTTTTTAAAAAATATTTTAAAATATTTTTTAGGTGCACCCAATTGAGATGATAATACCCACCAAATTTTATATTCACATAATTTGTAATAAAATAATTAAACATAAAATACTCTGAAATATCTGATCTAGATCCAATGAAAGTTTTCCCATGAATAAATAACATAACAAAGATTTACTCTAAGCCATGAACCTTGGGAGACATGGCAATTTTGTTGTTTATGAGAATCTTGAAGTTCTAGTATTTTGAAAAAATAAAAACAAATATAAAGTTTGGGCATAAATAATTTTTAAATCTACGACTTTCATATGTATATTAATATAATGGAAAAAATTTATATAGAGCTGAGGCTCTAAACAATCAAATTAGAGTCCACCACCTCAAAACTTTCACCAGAAGAGGTTGTTTTGATGCCCAAATGTCTTTTAATTGATCAAAATGCATGCCCTGTTGGCCTTGATTAAGGCTCATCATATAAACCCTATCTCCACTGCATTCATTCATAAAATGGAGACCAAGATTATTCATACTGCAACTAAGATGAAGCGATTCGTTGGAATTTTAAAAACAAAGAAATGGAGGAAATAGATGGATGCAAATTGGAATGGCCAGCCCTCTAGGGTTTTGCTGCTAAGAAATCTTGAACCATGATGTTGAGGAAAGCATATGAAGAGGCAAGGACACGAGAGATGGTGGTAACCCACATAGAAAATGGGCACTAAGAATTTAAGACTTAACAAGTTGGCCTCCAACCGGGTTCAGCCAGTTAGAATTTGTTAGGTACCTAACCAATTTAAGACTTAACAAGTTGGCCTCCAGCCGGGTTCAGCTTTTTAGAATTTGTTAGGTACCTAACCAATTTAAGACTCAACAAGTTGGCCTCTAGCCGGGTTCAGCTTTTTAGAATTTGTTAGGTACCTAACTAATACGCCCCAAAACCCTTGGGTGATGGAAACGTGGAAAGTTAGGTTTCAAAACCCTTGGGTGATGGAATTGCAAAAAGTTAAGCCTTTAAACCACTTGGGATCGTAATATACCACTACGCTCCGCAGTCGATGTCCTCGGAGGCTCTCACTCTATGGTGGCTCTCACTCTGATTTTATTTTTTCAGGTAGCCCTTTTCATAGGTAGCTCTTTCTTAGGATTTGAACATGGGTCGCAGTGGTTGACGTCCTCGGAGGCTCTCACTCTATGGTAGCTCTCACTCTGATTTTATTTTTTCAAGTAGCCCCTTCTATAGGTAGCTTTTTCCTAGGATTTGAACCTGAGTACCTAACCAATATGCCCCAAAATCCTTGGGCAATTGAAATGTCAAAAGTTAGGCCTTAAACTATCTAGGATCGTAACAGAATTTAAGACAATAAAGAATGACTATCTAAAATCATTTCTTGAAATATGATTCAATTGACTAAAGAGTAGTTTATCATTGGAAAATGGACTTCACGATTGATTTCTCTCGGATATAGAACTCGGCATTGGCAAAGTTCGTCTCTCCATGCCTAAAATGCTTCTTATCAGCACATATTCTTGCTCTCCATTCAAAATTTAAAGCACTGATGGAGACCGCAAGAATGACTTTATCTCCATGGCTGAAATGCTTTTTATCGGCACATATTCTTGCTTTCCTTTCAAAATTTAAAGCAATGATGGAGAGTGCAAGAATGACCTTACTGTCATGATGCCTTGGCCTTCCTGAGAGGGCATTGTATGAGATACCTGCATCAATAACCTTGGCTTCGAATTAGTGTAAGAAATATTGAACCGGAATGGTTAACCGGATATAAGGCTAGAAGCGGTTCAACTGGCTTAACCGGTAGATCTCTCAGTTCAACCGATCTAATCGGGCAAGTCTAGGATGGTCAAAAAAAGTGTTAAAAAAATATAAAAAACTAAAAAATTTAACAAAATATGAAAGTATATTTAAAGTATGGCTGGGCAAAGCACATCCAAATGAACTTGAAAATTAATGAAAAAAATGAAAAAAATTAATGAAAAAATGAATTTTAAAGAATAATATTTTGTGCCCATGGGCATTTTTAAAATTTTTTAAAAAATGAAAAAATGAAAAAATAACTATTAATGGGCAAAACAATTTCCAATATTTGCCAAAATGATAAAAAAAACATTAAAAAATGCATTACAAACAAAATATCTTATTTTTGGGACTTTATATGATTTTTTTTTAAAACCCAGCCGGTTCATCAAAACCGGACGAAACTAGAACCGGCCAGTTCCGATCAACTGGGCGGTTAGAAATCTAACCACCCAATTTTTTCCTACACCTCTTCGAATTGAAATCTAAGGTTTCCCAAAATTATTTGCCTCTCTTTAGATCGAATCTCTTGTATAACAACAATGTTCATTGGCTAAATATCGTTAACTGTTCACTTTAACGAAACAATTAACTCGAACCACATGGCCTTCAGTCCATTCCTAGCATAGTCCTGTCTTGAGTAATTTGAAATAGCAAATTGTTTGAAACCAACCATTTCTTATTGACTTTTGATGAGGCAATAAAAAATTGTTTGAAATCAAATGATATCCCGGAATACCTTGCTTATAATTTTATGTCATAGTGGGTTTGAAGACCAGACTAGTGGGTCGAATTGGCCACCCATTTCGTTTTGACTCACATTGCCCCCCTTTGCTAGTTGGCTTGGTGACCTATGATATTTTAAAAACGAAAAAGTTTATATAAGGTTGCAATTTTAAAATATAGAATTAAAAGTGCACTTAAAATATCTATCGGAAAATGTTGTTTTAATGTTGAAAAACTTTTTAAAATTCAACTAAAAAATCCGTTGCAAAACGTTGTTTTAATATTGAAAAACCCTCTAAATAATCATCTCGACATTGAGATGTATGAATAAAAAAAAAAGAAAAAAGATTTTGAGTCCCATAAAAAGTGTATCTTGCAACACATTATCTAGATCGTTCATTTTCAAGATTTTCATATATTTATAGATTTACCTGATTTTAACCATTTTTGGAGTTCAAAATTTTATAATTAGAGATGAAAATAGATTTTCAGATAATCTTAAGAATGTTTTACACCCAAATTACATGTTATGATAAAATTTGGAGGTGCACCTTAATTGGATTGTTTAGGGTTGCAACTTTATGCAAACTACGCCCTTTAAAAAAATAGGAAAACAAAAATAAACAAGAAAAACTTGAGATGAAAAGTGGCAAGAAAAATATTGCAAATGAAATATTTGGATGAAAATAACATTTAGAAAATAGTTTTAGTTGAAATAGTAACAATAAAAAATTTAGTTCAAAATATAAAATCTTTTTTCAAATTGTCATCTTTTTTGTTTTCATCTAATAGGAGCATTGATTAAAAAAAAAAATGATTTACTTCTTCTAGAGTAGTTGAAAGATTAAACTCATGATTTCCGAAGAGAAAATAGATTTTTTTAAAAAAGAAGGGATTTGAAAAAAGTGCCAAAAAAGGGGAGAAATTTCCAAAATCAATCTTAGAGATTTTTGTTTTGATTAAAAAAATTTTGTTAGGACTATTGTAAATAATACAAGAGGAACAATTTGGGACAAATTTGATAGAATTTGGTGAAATAGTGAGAGAAAAATCAAAGATTTTTTAATCTCGGCTTTAAAAAAGCTCCAAAATATTGGACCCTCGATTTCTTCTTTTTCGTTTTCGTTTTTTTGATCGAAATTTGTTGATATATGGGAAGATGGCTAAAAAACTAATATTTTGACATGAGTTTCATGGTTTTGGTGAAAAAAATGAGGGACAGATTAAAAATGGGGAACTAGGGTTTCATGAACAAAAACAGGTTTTTTTTTGTTCCCTTTTGTGAATCACCTGATACTTTAGGTGGCTCATACCTATCCCATGTCAATCCTGAGCATTAGGTGGCTCATACCTATCCCATGCCAATCCTGAGCAGACTCGAGGGATTCTGAGATGGCTTGGTAAATTTTTAAACATTGATATATATTAAAGGAGTTATAATAATCGTAATTGTCTTTACTCTTGATTAATCCCCACGCTGTAGCAATCTGAAACATGCCTATGACACACAAATTCAATGAACGAAGGAAAATGATTGTGCGAGAAATTTAAATATTTTAATCATTAGAAAAATTATAAAATCATATTTTACATGTGGTATAAGGTCACAATCACTTAGCCAGTGTTTTAAAAAAGGGCAAGTCGTCCGATTCGACTCGGAAACACACGTGGCCGTGCCGGGTTCCTAGAGTGGAACCGCTGGTTCCCATCCGGTTCAGCCCGGGTTCTAGAGTGGAACCGCCGGTTCCCATCCGGTTCAGCCTGGTTCTAGAGTGGAACCGCCGGTTCCCATCCAGTTCAGCCTAGTTCTAGAGTGGAACCGTCGGTTCCCATCCGGTTTAGCCCGGGTTCTAGAGTGGAACCGCCGGTTCCCATCCGGTTCAGCCCGGTTCACACACGTAACACATGACACGCACATGCGAGCGTGCTCCACGCACACTCACATGTGCACACGTGTGTTCAAATGCACATGCGCGGTTGCCCTAATATTTTTATACACATTTTATAATGCATATTGCATAGGTATTTATATACGAAATTTGAATACTCATCTTTAGATGTGGGATAATTCCCAAACATCATTAAATGAAAACGAAATGTAAATATAGTCTATTAATCAGCAATTTATAGTAACATGTAGTTAGATGGCTTGATGGTTATGATTTTGAATTTTTACTTGAGGTTCCAAGGTCGAATCCCCTTGGGCACCCCCTTGGGCATGTGTTGCATTTGAATCCCATTGGGCATGTGTTGCATTTTTATTGTGTATATATAGTGGTTGGTATAAATATTTTTGTTGTTTTCGAATCCCTTTGGGCATGTGTTGCATTTTTGTTGTATATATAGTGGTTGGTATAAATATAAATATTTTTGTTGTGAATATAGTGGTTGGTATAAATATAAATATTTTTGCAAATAATATAAAAGACATAAAAAAATGAAAAATAAAAAAATTAATTTTTTATATAACCGTTAATTTTTGTTGTATATAGTGATATAATTATTTTTGTAAATAATATGAAAGGTATAAAAAAAATAAAAATAAAAAGTTTATTCTATTTGAAATCTCCATCTTTCTACTAACAATCTCTTTTACTAAATTTATTATAGAAACCTAAAACAATAAATTTTTGAAAAATTAAAGTGTTATTTCCAAAATTTGTATGCATTTTATTAATTTTTACATTGATAACCAAATCTTTTATTTTATTTATGAATTTTAATATTATAAATCATGTAATGTACTATTTTTCTTACAGTTGTCAATAATACATTTTAAATTAGATAATATTATAAAATATTTTTAATTTGTTATTATTTGTCTAATAAAATAATTATAAAATGTAAACTAATAATTATAATTTCAGTATATAATATTATAATTAGTGAGGTTGTAATAATTTTGGATTATAGTTAGTTAGGCTATAATAGTTTGGGTTTTTTTAGCGGGTTAGGGTTTTTCGCCAAAACGAGATTTTAATGACTACTCTTTCATTGATTAGTCTACTCTTTATAATAGTCCATATATAATTACATATTTTATCCATGATAATTCTATGATTTTTCTTTTATGTGATGCAAATTTAATAGTTAAAATAAATTTATACAGGGAAAGAACATCTCAATATTCACAAATTGATAAAAAACATGAAAGTTAATAATGTAGTACCCTCATTTTTTATTGGATTCTTAAAAAACAACATTTATAATGAATTTTAATAATCTGTTCGGATTTTTTTGAAGCTTTAATCCGACCTATTCAGCCGATACCCGATTTGGAAAGTCGATTCGCCGATCCGAATCAGTTTTTTAGGTGCCCAATCCGGATCACCGATCCATTTTTTAAACCATTGCTTTTAGCTATTAGATTGAAACTAATTAGCTAGGGTGTGACTTTGATTGGGCTCAAAGCCCTTTAATTTTTTTTTCGAACTCCGTAACACTCTCCCAGCATATTGGATCTCACATTTGATTCCATGTAAGTATTGTGACCTTCTTTTGCCAAACAAAAAGTCTCATGCAATCCAATATGCTATGAGACTATTCCCTTTGGTATAACTAGGTCACAATTGATAGCTTACACAAATATACAACGACAATAAAGGATTGGTGAAAATATCAGCCTTTTGCGCAGAAGAAGAAACATAAGGGAGATATAACGTGTCATCAATATAGTAGTCGTGAACATAATGGCAATCCACATTAATATATTTTGTTCGCTCATGAAAAACTAGATTAGATGCAATTTTAATCGCACTTTGGTTATTTGCATATAAAAGTGTAGGATTTGAAATAGTGATATCAAAGTTATTGAGAAAAGCACGAACCCAAATAAACTCTCTAGTAACAAAGGACATAGCACGATACTCAGCTTCAGTCCTTGACTTGGAGATAATATCTTGTTTCTTACTCTTTCATAAAATTAAGGATGATTCAAGAAATACACAATATCCTGTAGTCGAGCAGCAAGTGTTTGAATCACCTGCCCAATCTGTATCTATATATGCACTAAGATCTAAAGAGGATGTGGAGGTAAAAAATAGTCTACGATTGTAAGTGCCTCGATCATAACTCAAAATTCGATGAACTGCTAATAGACATGGTTGTCGAGGATTTGAAACAAACTGGCTCACAATATATACATCATATATAATATCTAAGCGTGTCATAATAAGATCCTTGAGGGAGTCTACAAGTTTGTGACATATTGTAGGATAAAAAAGAGGATCTCCAACATGTGCAAAAAGTTTAACATTGAACTCCATGGATGTATCAACAACCTTCACATAATTCAATTTGGTATTGAAAACAAAATCAACTACATACTTCTGTTGATGGATATAAATACCATGCTTAAAACGAGTGAACTCAAGGCCAAGGAACTAAGATACTTCCCTAAGATCTTTCATTTGAAATTCTCTTGCAATTGTAGCTTCATATCTTTGATGGAAGTGAAATCATCTCCAGAGAAGAGAATATCATCAACATTATTGAAAACGTGTTGCCACCGCATCATCACCGCATTGCCAATTTGTCATACCATGGTTTACTTGTTGGTGGGTTTTTATTTTTGGAAGGTTAGTATATATCATGTGATATGATAGATTTTTATGGGATGTAACTGTATATGATAGATTTTTATGGGATGTAACTGTTGCTCCATTCTTCTATATATTATCTGTCTTGAGCCTGTGTATTTTTACCATGACAGAATAAAGGATATAGTGCTCATTGTGGACGTAGGCCATTGCCGAACGATATAAATCTTGTCTCTTTCTGTGCACGTGATTTTCTATTTTTCTAATATGGTATCAAAATAGGTTTCACTATATTGATTGCCGAAAAGTTTTTCTTTAGCTAGCTCTTATCTCTTGTGTTACCTTGGGGTAATATTATTTTCTCAGATCATTGTATACTCTTCTTGAAAATTCCGGTAGAAGCAGATATTGGATCATTTACCACAGCTGTCGGATTCTCTGATACATCAATATCTACATTGCTCGATTCACCTTTTGCTTGAATCTCGCAATACAAAGAAGTACCTTCAAATCAACGTGTCCTCTTTTGCATACTGCCTGCTAGAACCTCGCCGGAAAATTTTTTTTCGCTCTTTTTTTCTCAGACTTTCTCTTTGGTGCTCGATCGTGGGATGCACTGAAGATCGATGGGCATAGGTATCTCTCCAAAAAAAAAAGGCTAGAGAGAGAAAGTCTTCGTTTTTGCAAAGGTAACTCTGGTATCTGATAACAAGGCCTTTTTGTGAAGTCCTTGATTATCAAGTACAAGGGATTTGTTCTTGATTCTTTTACAAAAGGTAAAGAGGTGTTCCTTAAGACCATATTATTTCAAGGTGGTTATTTTTTCCATCGACTTAGGTATTCATTTTTCTGGTACCCACTCTTGCCTCTTGGGCTTTGAGAGCATATTATTCAATCAGTGCTCCTGCTTAGGTCAGTTTCCTTCTTTTTGGGTTTAGTCTTCTTGTTTTTTGTTCAGATTTTTTTTACATCATGGAAGATATTGTAAACATGAACCCTGAACCTAAAATTATTATCTATGAAAAAGAGTCCAATACTAGTGATAAATTAACTAGTATCCCTTTGAACGGGCTAAATTATTTAAGTTGGTCAAAAGCTGTCTCGCTTTCTTTGAGCGGACGATCCAAGTTATGACACATCAATGGAAGGAAAATAACCCATGCCATTGATGATCCCTTATATGAAGATTGACAATCCGATGACCACAAGGTCATGTCTTGGATTTTAAATTCCATGGAACCAAAGATGGCCGAGAACTTTACTTCTGCAGATACTGCCGAAGAATTGTGAGACTCAGTAAAAGAAGTTTATGGAAAAGATAACAATATCTCTTGTGTTTATGATTTAAAGCAAGAAATTTTTAAATTCAATCAAGGAAATAAAACTATTACTGAATATCTTGCTCTATTCAAAACATTATGGGATGGATTAACTTCTTATTCACCTATTACAACTTATCTGAAGACCTAATCAAAAG
>NW_006499296.1:885486-909857 GCF_000471905.2 Amborella trichopoda | reverse complement strand
ATATATATATATATATATATATATATATATATATATAAAAGTGTACCTGCTAACTTTCCTGAGGATTTTTTATTCTTTGAAAGTAGGTGTTTTTCTTTAGTGAGTGGGTATTGGGCTCTGTGCTTTCCTGAATGCCTTATATGGTGCAATTTAAATCATCCTATTGATGTCGAACTTTTCCACAAACTCTTGATGCCGCCCTAATTCCTTTCATGTTCAACAATGGTTTTTGTCGAGTCAGAGACCAGGACAACTAAATATTTTCTTCTCTTTTGTGAAGATCCTTTTTGGGTCTAATGGGAGAAGATTTGGCCAAGGAACTCACATCTGCCAGGGTCCAAGTATCTGGGTCTTCTCGATTTTTTTAACATAGAATGTGACAATGGCTGTACAAGATCCATCATACACGGTAATCGTTGTTGCTTATATTGTAATTTGGGAGTCCAAAAAGAATACCTTGATGAGCAACATAAGAAAGTTAATTCAATTCAATCGACTCAGCATTTGGATGACATTTGCACTGATCAAATTGTTTGTTTCATATTCATAATTACTGAAAAATAAGATTTTGTATTTCAGTTATGTCTCTGAATCCTTATAATTAAAACACAGAAAAAGCTCTTTTAGATTTGCTAATGAAGAGTCCTCGTTCTGAGTGATTATTTATGCTGACAGGCTTATGTGGACTCACGTGTCATTATATGCCAAACTGTTGCATTTCAAAAGGATGTTGAGAAGTATGGGAAGATCGAATACATGAAATGCACCCCTGAAAATGGTTTCTTCCCTGATTTATCAAAAACATCAAGAACTGGTTCGGTTGGTGCAGTTTGCAAAGGATAATGGATCTATCATAGTTTATGGCTCAGCTTATGCAATGTATATTTCGGATGACTGCCCTCGTGCAATCTTTGAAATTCCTGGAGCAAAAGCGGTAAATAATGTATCAATCTACTGACTTGAAATGCGTGCGTACGGTTTTTTTTTTTTTCTCTTTGATTTTTCCATTCTAACGTGAAACAAGTATTATGTTTTCTGAAGTGAAGTGTTGAATTTTGATGCAGGTTGCGATATCGATATCGTCATTTTCAAAATATGCAGGGTTCACTGGTGTTGGTCTAGGTTGGACAGTCATTCCAAAACAGCTCGCGTTCTCAGATGGCTTCCCAGTTGCCAAAGACTTCAATAGAATTATATGCACCACCTTCAATGGTGCATCCAATATGGCTCAAGCTGGGGGAGTAGCGTGCCTTTCCGCTCAGGGTTTAAAGGTCATAAACCTGAGAGTCTGTGTGTGTGTGAGAGAGAGGATTATGTTTCCATTTTTCTGGTGCATATACCCAACTTGCTCCGATGTTGTGACATTTTTCTCAGGCAATGCATCAGGTAATTGGTTTCAACAAAGAAAATACAGAAATAATAGCGAATACTTTCGAGTTGCTTGGTTTTAAGGTGTATGGAGGGAGGAATGCACCCTATGCTTGGGTACATTTTCTGGTTGAAGTTCATGGGATGTTTTTGCAGAGATTCTTGCGAAAGCTCACTTGGTTACAACACCAGGCAGTGGGTTCGGACCAGCTGGTGAAGGTTTTATTAGAGTGAGTGCCTTCGGTCACAGGGAGAATGTTCCTCTAGACGGTTGAAAGAGCTCTGCAAGTGAACTGAGATCTTCTCCTTCTGGTAAGTCATGATTCTCTCCATTGAATCCATGGACTGGTAGTACTAGATTAACAGGATGCAATTTAAGGTTCCTTTCAATTATGCAATTTGAAGCCCAATGTTGGAAACTATGAATGCAATAACATGGGAGAGTCTCTTTTTCTCTCTCTCTCTCTCTCTCAATTATGATTTAATTCAATTAAGTTGCATTGTAATTAATTGATGTTTAGTTTCCTTTAGTTTTAATCTAATATGCGACATTACAGCATAGGTACAAATGCTTTTGAAATCATTCCCAGAAACCAGCAACTGGGAGAGAGCATGTCACTTTGGACAAGTTAGAAAAATATTTTCATTTGTCACAACATTTGTGAATTGATCATTTTCCATACATTGAAATGGTTGATTCCATCATCATGGTATCAAAATAATTTTCTTTTTTATGTGCACAGGAAGATTTTCATCATTTATATGACATGAATGGTGAGAAGTGCGAACATTAAAAAGGTCTGTTTAAAAAAAGAAAAAGAAAAAAAAGGAATCAATAAAAACTACATTATTCTTGTTTTGAGTCCGACACGGCGAATGTCGATATTGCAGGGTGGCTCGTCCTCATCAGGTGGTATTCTCTTTGGAAAATTCACAGAGGCCGCTACTCTCATTGTTGTATACTTTCCAATTTTTAGCACGTGTTCATCAAACTCCAAACCTGCAACAAACAAAGGAAGACAAGTATAATGGATACTCGATTTTTGGTGGAAAAAATGTGTCCATTCTCAAGTAATGTCATAATTAAAATTATTGTTACAGGGAATTTCAATTATTTTCTTCTGGAGAAGTTCCTTGCAAAATTCCAAGAAATATTGGAAGTAACTGAGTTTGCAGAGGAAAAGTCCATTTGAAATTAGAAACAGAAAGGAAAATAAGAGATACTACTATTTTCCTTTTTTAATTTAAAACTTCTTTAACTTTATAAAAATGTATACAATGAAACCATTTACCTTGATACAAAGAGGTCACAATTCGCATTGACTATTACATTTGAGATCGAGTGGTTAGAGGTGTGTCATCGTTTGGGCATAAAATCCAAAACAAAATTTCTTGAATGTTGTGATACAATTTCATCTATTGGATTTCACATCCAATGGTCAAAAGTGATTGTGGCCTCCTTGTACAAATAAATAAAAGACCCAATTTCTATGCGGCCAAGCTCGTATATGTAGAAATGCGGGCCTCTTAATAAAAATCTATTCTTGAGATGGATTTTAAGACTTAATTTTTAAAGACATGTAATCTCTAAAATGGAGATCATGAATATAAAAAAGTATATAAATTTTAAAAATTAAAAATAATAATTCTAGTAAGAAAACATTTGGACCGTTAATTTCGATTGTTTTTAGATGACACATGGACGCTTTACACTTTCTGGAAATGCGGTCTAGCCCGCATGAAACAATTTTCCATAATAAATAGTCTCATAATATATAATCCCTAAACTTATTTGTCCTCAACTTTGAAAACTTACTCCTGATTTTCTAATATAATTACATTAAAGAAAAAAGTGCGGAAGAAAATGGAGATAAAGAGGGAAACTCCTCATGGTCAGAAAAGGGATTATATGTTAACCCCCGGAACTTTTTGTCTAAGGAGGACACAATCACTCACAACCATCAAATGTGAAATCCAAAAATCCAAAGGCTTAGGTTTGTGTCACGCTTCAAAATTTTTCTTATGGGGTTTTGAGCCCAACAATGGCACATGCCCAGCCACATATTTTACATCAAAAAAACCCAAGGTTGATTGTAACCTTATAATATTAAAAATAAGTGATCTTATTGTATACTTTTCCAGCGCATAAATGCCCCTTTCATATTTATTCCGGCAACATTTCAAGAAAATGGATATATTTGTCACCATAAACACTTAAATAGCAATTCTCTATGTGATAATTATAAGTGCAAATACCTGCAACTTTAAAAATAATAATAATAATATTATTATTATTATTAGAGATGTGCTTCTCTTGTTTTTTTTTTGCAAAGAGGTTATCTAGCACAAGAGGGAATTAGAAAAAAAAAGAAGGGAAGATAGAGAAAATAAAAGATGAATACCTCCTGGTGTGAGGTGGAAACCTGACCCTACTTTACTGTAAAAGTTCACTATAAGATGTGCCATTGGAGAATTCCAAATGTTCTCTACATCAGAAAGGGGTATCCTGCAATACAAGGTAGTAGCAGTAATTTGTATCCATAGAGTTGGAGAGTATCAATCCATAGGTAAGAAAAAGTTAGCTAGCAAGCACATAAGCAGTATGATCGAGACTGGACTGGGCCGGTCGAATTGCCATTGTAAGTGGCACGATCAAAAGTAAAAATCGGATTTGGTTGAAGCTACCAAAGAGTGTTATGCCTTTGATTGATTTTGGCAAGAGACAAAACGGTTTTGTTCTGACTGACCAATATAAACAACATTTGAGTAAATTCTTTCTATAGATTCTATATATTGTTTTGTTTTTACTTTCCCAGTTTTAACTGGCCCAAACCAAAATACCTGTAACGAATACTTGCCGCGAGGGATGAGATCCCGATAGGGAATTTGTTGCGTAACTCTAAACATGGTTGTGGTAAAACATGAAGAGCTGCATATTTGGTCTTGATTCTGGCTTTTGGAACCAGAATCCCTCCTTTATCCATCTCTGCACTTGCCCCAATTCCCAAACTAAACCACCATGGGAGCTCCTCTCTCTTCAGCTCTCCATTAGGGAAATCCCAAATCTGAAATTCAACAAATCCCCAATATCTCAATCCAAAAAATACATCCAAATAAAAAATATATCTGTTAAAATGGAGGGTTTTTCGCATGTACCAAAAAGCTCGAGAAAATGAAAAAGGGAAAATTTGGTGAACTATAAGAGTATTTCCTCCCAATTTTGATATCCAACGACCTCTGAATTGCTTAATCCAAAAATTACAGCAAAATAAAGAAAAAATGGTGATTCTTTTCTTGCCGAGTCCGACCTCCGATTTCTTAATCAAAAAGTTGACAAGAACAAAATAAAGCAGTGACAAATGAGGATTTCCTTTCTCAAAGGCCCAGTGAAATTTTGACAAAACCCAACTCGTCAAACTCGGAGCCAAAAATGGAAGATTCGATGGAAAACTGATTTATTCTCACCAAATTCGAAATTTATGGGAACCACAATTTGGCTAAAAAATAAAATTTATATTAGCGGAGATAGAGACCCAATTCTCAATTGAAAAGCTAGAGTAAAATAAACAAATCTTTAGCTGCAAATGAAGGTTTTAGCGAGAGAGACCTGCATGAGTTGCAGGCGAGCTTGGGCGCCATGGATGCCACGAACCCAAGTGTCGGAGGGGCTGTCCTGTGGTTCGTGAGAGTGAGAAAGCGATGATTTCTGGAGAGAGAAAGCGCGCCTTAGGTCAAGGCGGAGTATGGTTTTAGAGGGACGAAGCAGCGAATCCAAAGCGACCAGACCAAGTGGTTTGTCTGGAGCCCCGGGCTCGTGGTGAGCTCGCGGGGTGGGCTCGGCTAAGGGCGAAGGTGGGTGCTCTTCGAAGCCACTGCTAGTCTTGGCTGTTTCATTAGGGTTTTCAGTGTCTCGACTGTGGAGAGAAGAAGCCATGGGTTTTTTTGCAAGGTGAGGTTCAGTTATAAGCAATGGTTTAAAAAACGGATCGGTGAGCCGGATCAGGCTCCCAAAAAATCTATCCGGATTGAAGAATCGGAGATTCGGATCGGAAATCGGGTGAATCAGTCGGAATAAAACTTAAAAAAAATCCGAAAAAAATATTAAAATTCATTATAAATATTGTTTTTTAGGAATTCAATAAGAAATGAGGGTACTCCATTAAGAATTTTCATGTTTTTGAATGAATATGCGAATATTGATATGTTCTTTCCCTACATGAACCGCCATTCAGCATTTAATTTACATCACACAAAAGGATAAACATAGAATTATCATGGAATAAGTATATCAATATATATGGACTACAATAAAGTATAAAATTAATAACATATTATCTAAAAATAAAATGATAGACAATGTTATTGCTCTTCTTGGTCACGCTGGTGCCATTGATTGAATTCGTTTAACAATTCGTTGATTCGATCTAAAAACGAATCATCGATATTAGCAGACGTCTGATTATTCTCAAATCCCTGAGTGTTAGTGTTTCGTTGTGTTCCCAATCTAAAATCCCCGAAGATTGTCCATCCTTCATGCTCACCTGCACTGTTGTGCTCATCCCTACACTGTTGCTGTTGGGACTCGATATGTGAATAATATGGCTGGGGTAGGGTGGCCTCTGAATCATCATCTCTCTCATTTTCCCTTAGACCCCTTTCCACTCTCCTTCATTAGGTGCAATATCACCGACATCTTCGACGAATTGTGGATACGTTGGCTGGTTGCTTCCTCTTTCATGCTGCTCATCACTTTCTTCAAGATCTTCCTCACCGATAGCCTCAAAGAACGCTCTCTTGTGTAATACTGACTCCTCATCTTCTACTGCCCATTGGTCTGCTATGTCTATGACAAATATTGTGTCTAAGTCTATTGGCCCATAGTCTTCAAGCTTCCTTCTTATTTATTGCTCTCGGAGGTTTAAGTTATAATGAACATAGATTAGTTTATGAAGCTTCTCCGAAGCGAGTCGATTCCTCTTAGTAGTGTGTAACCATTGGAACGTACTCCAGTTGCGCTCACAGCCAGTAGTAGAACATGTCTGGGAGAGCACCTTGATTGTTATCCTCTTTAGGTGAGGTGCATCAGTACCATATATCTTCCACTATTCAGCTGGATTAAAATGCAAAAAGCATTGTAAGGGCAAGAACAATTCATAAGATTAAATATATGAATGAACAAAGTATTAGCAATGGGATAACCTGGATCCATCTTAGTTCGAGAATTCCTGGCAAGTCTAGTTTTGAAGGATCCTATAGCATCCCTATACATAGCAAGCTAAAACAAATATATTTCTTTTTAGTGCATTATTCTTCACAAATATAACAACTCAATGAAGTTCTTACCAAACATTACATAATACATGTTGTATTACTGCTACTTGGTTTCGATGCTTCTCTCTAACCTTGCAATAATGTATCTGACCCCTTCTATAATCTTGTGGGGATGTTCAGGTGTCAAATAGAAAAAGTTTGGGTTGAAGTAGTAACTTAGAAAATATGTAGATAGAAAAATGGCATTTACAATTTCATAAAAAAATGATTTAAAATGAAACATTCTAATGATATAAATATATATTTACCAGCATAATGAATTGGATGTCCAAATTTGGTGTTCCACCTCCTTTCTATAATCTCGATTACTTTGCTAGCACAACTACACTTCTCCCCAATAGCTGATTTCGCCCTCTCTATACCTTAATAAAAAATGCCCATGGTAGCTTTCTTGTCAGCATCTACCATTCTTAATACCGTGACCAAAGGGGCAGTGTCCTCTACAACACTGAAACATCGAGACCAGAACCTCCCATTTGAGACTATGTCGTCCACTTTTATATCGATACTGGACTTCGAGAGGCGGCCATTTAACCACTCTTCACAGGTAAACAATCTCTTTAATGCACTTTCAGATTCTCGAATGGAGTCCATAGCTAAGTAATCGGTCGCAAAGCGGGTCATGGCAGGCCTGATTATCTCTTTTTTCTTAGAGTGTTATCTAAACAGAAATAAAATTTTAGAGTGGTTGTATATAAATCTCGACACCAACCTTGCTTCCTCTAGAGTCTCCTTCACAATTTTGATCTCACCGATATCCTCTAACATAATATCGATGCTGTGTAGAGCACACAGGGTCCATACCAGATGCTTCTTCTTATCCATCAACTTGCTGCCCTCATAAACACATGCACGCGCATTGCCCGTAATAAACTGAACTACATGCTTATCTCTTACCTCCTCAACGATCTGATGATATAGTCGTACGTAGAAGTTTGCATCATTCTTCGTCCCTGATACGTCTTTGTAGACAAAAAATAGTACCTTTTGGGGAATAGGCCAAGAAGTTTAAAAACTCTTTTTTGCTAACTTTATTCAACCAACCATCACTCATGAGAGTAATGACTGTCTTTGGCCAACTCTGTTTATATTATTCAATCCACTTTGTAACTTCCTTCACCTCTTCATCTAATATTGGCTCACTGAGCTCATATGCTGTCGGGGGTTTTACCCCGGGCTCGGCTCTCTGAATTGCACTGACCATAAGTAGAAAATATGGGCTATTAGCTGCATCAAAGGGAATCCCTTTATCGTAGAACCATTTACCAACATATCTCCCCAACATGCTTCTTGTCCCTTTAACCATACCTTTTAGGGTCATCTGTTGTGACTTCGGGTTTGAGAGAAATGGGTCTATACAACCATGACTTGCAATACTGACACTCCTAAGTAACCTAGAAACAATTTCATCAACGTATGATTCTTCTTGATATATATTGCCACCAAACCCCTCTATACATATTTGAGCTAGGCCCACCATACATGCTCGAGCTGGGTCCGTCATGCATGTCTGAGCTAGGCCCACCATGCAAGTCTGAGCTAGGCCCACCATGCATGCCCATGTCATAATCATCAGGCATTCTAAACCCGCGTTCCCTTTGGTATGTTTCATGTAAACTCATTCTTGTGGCCATCTCCAAGTCATTATTATATTGCTCTTCTAGATCATTCCCGCTTGATGACGTATATAAACTAGCTATCTCCTCATCTATCCTCTGCCTTGCAATTCTTTTTCTTTTGGTAGCCTTGAGAAATGCCGCCATCTACTTTCTTACATTATTAGGGGCACTATTGCACGCAGAAACATCTCCCTTAACCCTGCCAAGTGTTGCTTGAACCTATGTACGCCACTACTTATCACTTTTTGGCAGTAATTACAAATAATTTTATCTTTTTTGTTGGGATCAAGTCTGACCCCATGTTGCCATCCAGGGTCTTCTGCAGATCTTGCCATGGTTTAACTTTAAAATCTAAAAGGTTAAAAATTAACCTGACAGTTGAACATGAAAAATAATCACCATGTGTAGTGATAATATGTAAGGGTAGTCATGAAGTTATATTTGTTAGTTAATGCAAAATACTTCTATTGACAAAAATATTTTATTTTCTACCTGGAAAAATAATTTATTTATGCAATATTATAGATAAAAATAGCCTATATCAGCCACTACATAAAGAACAATATATTTACATTGATATAGTATCAATAAAAAATATATTTACAATGGTATAGTAATTCACAATACCAATACATATGGACTTGTCACAAATCTTCATTTCGACAAATATGAATTAATTCCTATTGAGGAAAAAAAAAATATTTATGTAACATTATAGATAAACAAAAGTCTGTATAAGTCACACATGCCAAATATTCATACATCTCAATTACAAATATGCAAGATAATATAATAAAAAAAGCAAGCTCCAAACATGCCTACAACTCAATTATCAAGAACATACATTTTTTGCATTAAAATTTTAATAATAAAATTGATAATTGCAAACTAATATAATTATCATACATGATATTTTACAATGATATTCACTTTAATTCCTCATGATAATACAATTTAACAACATGTGTTGTTTGCATTAAAAATTTAAAAAATCAAAAATACTTTTTTAGTGCAAAACTGCATTAAAAATATAATACAGTTTAACAACATGTATTTGTTAATGTATTTTTTTGAATTAACAACAAATTAAAAAATACATTTTTGCATTAAAAATAAAACAACATGCCACAATTTTTTTACAATGATATTTACTTTAATTCCTCATGATAATACAGTTTAATAACATGTATTTTTTTATTAAAAATTTAAAAAATTAAAAATACTTTTTTAATGCAAAACTACATTAAAAATATAATATAGTTTAACAACATATATTTGTTAATGTATTTTTTTGCATTAACAACAAATTAAAAAATACAGTTTTGTATTAAAAATATAACAACATGCCACGATTTTTTTACAATGATATTCACTTTAATTCCTCATGATAATGCAGTTTAACAACATGTATTTTTTGCATTAAAAATTTCCTCATGATAATGCAGTTTAACAACATGTATTTTTTGCATTAAAAATTTTAAAAATTAAAAATACTTTTTTGATGCAAAACTGCATTAAAAATATAAAACAGTTTAACAGCATGTATTTGTTAATGTAGTTTTTTTGCATTAACAACAAATTAAAAAATACAGTTTTCCATTAAAAATATAATAACATGTATTTTTTTGCATAAATAATCTATCAACATGCAATTTTTTGAAATAGAAATTTAACAATAAAAATTAAAAATATTGTTTAATTCCTCATGATAATCAAAAACAATTTTTCGAAAAATCACGATTTCTCAAAAAAATTGATCATGAATAAAAAAAAAAAAAACCCAAGTTCTTCACAGACGTCAGTCATTCAATCTCAAAAATCAATCTCAAATTGAATGAATCAGATAAATTGAATACATGAGATGATAAACAACACTACAACGAATCAAAACCCTATAAATTTAACACATTCTTTGTAAAAATTTACTGAAATTGTGAAAATAGAGAAAAAAAAAAAACACAGTCTACTTTTTTTCTAACAGACATCACTCTTATTTTCTATAAAATCCAACTCAAATTGGATAAATATAATCAAATTGAATATATCTAATGATAAACAACACTATAAATCTAAAATGTTTACTGGATTTGATCGCATGGGAAAATAAAACTGAGTTTTTACCTGTTCTTCGTGCATCCGTGCCTTCTAACTCAAAATTGATATGTATTCCTCCAAGATAATCACAAATTATGAACACAAAATTCTAACCAACACTCTTACAATCACTCAGCCTGAAATTTTACAAAAAATGAAGCTTTATTTCCATTAAAATAGTAAAAATGGCGAAAAAAAAAAAAAAAAAAACATTCTACTGTTTTGTTAACAGACATCACTCTTATTTTCTATAAAATCCAACTCAAATTGAATAAATATAATCAAATTGAATATATCTAATGATAAACAACACTACAAAGAATAAAAACCCTATAAATTTAATACATGATTTCTAAAATATTGACTGAATTTGATCGAATGAGAAAAAAAAAAAAACCTGAGTTTTTACCTGTTCTTCGTGCATCCGTGCCTTCTAACTCAAAATTGATATGTATTCCTCCAAGATAATCACAAATTATGAACACAAAATTCTGACCAACACTCTTACAATCACTCAGCCTGAAATTTTACAAAAAATGAAGGTTTATTTCGATTGAAATCGTGAAAATGGCGGAAACCCTAAAACTCACTCTGCGAACCATATTTGTTGATAAAAAACGGTGGTTTTTAATTCATTTTATTGAGTGAAAATAATTCGGAATTTGAATTAAAGCTTGTAATATTCATTCATAAGACTGAAAACGTTGAAAATCTATCAAAAAAAGACAAAAAAAATCGAAATCTCGTGAAGAACACTGTTCAGCCCGTGTTCTTCCGGGTGACTCGCGATTCTACTATTGGGACTCTGACAGAATCACGAGTCTACTATTGGGAATCGCCCAGTTCTCTCTGAACACGGGCGATTCCCGTTTTTTGCGTCGATTCGGCATGTTTTGTAGCGATTCCCGAGTCGAACTGGGCAAGTCCAGTTCGACTCGGCGATTTTTTAAACATTGGTTTAGAGGATGAATCCCTAAAGGCCAATTTGGATGTATCTAAATTGGAATATTTTTGAATTACAATTTAAAAATGTTTTGAAATGGATTTTGATCGTTTGGACAACTGTACTTTTTTGCTAGATTTTTAGATTAAAAAAAAAAAAATCTCATATTGAGGCAAAAAAATGGCATAAAAAAAAATTCAAACTTAAACTTAAATTTTTTTTGGCTTGAGTCGCGTTTCACGCGTCTCTTTCTCTGTAACCTTCACGCTCTTCCCTCTCCTCCCAGCAATACCCTTCTCTCTCTACACCCAATGGCCATGTCCCCCAACTTCCTCTCTCCCATCGCCCCAAACTTCCTCAGCGAAACCCTTCACTCTCTACTCCCAATGGCTCCAAACTTCCTCTCTCCCATGGCCCCAAATTTCCTATGCGAAACCCTTCTCTCTCTACACCCAATGGCCATGGCCCCAAACATCCTCTACGAAACCCTGCTCTCTGTACACCCGATGGCCATGGCCATGGCCCTCGATCTCTCTCTACACCCAATGTAAAGATATACCTAATTCTTCTTCTTAGAGAGAACAGCTTTACTGTGACCAAGGAATAGAGAGGCAGGATCAAAACCCTAATGAATTCATACCTCCTTATAAGCCTTGTTGATCCCTATGTCTATAAAGGAAAATCATCCATGGAATTTGAGATTGTGAATTTTTTGGGGCACTTTTGTGGCGATAGGACTTGCACTTGATCATCTCTCATATTGCCCATTCTTAGTTCCAATGCGCTTCTTTTTCTCTCGACTTCTATTCTTGTTGCTTTGTGGGTTCCGTAATATTTTTCAATTCTCTCTCTATAGAAACCCCAGGAGCCCCCAAACCTCTCTCCCTCTAGAAACCCCAGGTCTGCAGCTGCTTCCTCAACCTTGTGCTCCTCTCCTTTCTCTTTCTCTCTCAAAGGAAACTTAGGTTTCAATCTTTCCACTTTCTTTTACTGAACCCGATTGTTCCCCACCCTCGATTTCCCCTCTTTACCCGTGGAATGCGAGAAAATCCTGACATGAGAATTGTCATAGATTTAAAGAAGGAGAGCATGCTTGACATTTCATAGGAAGAGAAGTGACTTTCAATTCCACAATAAAGGCATCATAAGGTCGTGTTCTTTGAGATAGATGATGGATTTTGCAGGATTAACCATCGCCCGAGCTTCTCCTATGCAAAGCCCCCTAAAAGGGCGAGAAGCGTTGGTTCTTTGATCCTCTCCATCGTCCCCTCCCTCTCTCTCTCTAAAAATAGAGGGGGTTTGAGAGGCGTCTGGAGAAAAGGGGCAGGGGCAAACACAGTGAAATTCACCGGCCCCGAGTTTTTTTTTTTTTGACAAATAAATGAAATTATACATCCAAACAGTTTACCAATATAATAAAATAAAACGAGAAAAAAATTGCATTTTTTTCACTGTAAATATTTTTTTCTTTGACATCCAAACTTGCCCTAAAATTTTGAATAAAAAATCCAGCTTTAAAGTGAATTTTAGAGGGAGGCCGCACGTGTACATATGAGTCGGTTAACTCATAGAAACCCCATTTGTAAGTTTATACAAGGGCCACTTTAAAACGTAGAATTAAGGTGCACTTGAAAAATGTTGTTTTGATATTGGGAAAATAACTAATTGATCATCTTGATGTATAAATATGAAGAAAAAGATTCCAAATCCTAAAAATAATTATCTTACGACTGCCTATTTCAAGATTTTGATGCACAAACATTGCTTGATTTGAACTATTTTTGGAGCTGAAAATTTATAATTAGAAATAAAAATACATTCACGCACCATCTTAAGACTTTTTGACACCAAAATTGCATCACATGACCAAGTTTAGGTTGTATATTAATTTGATTGTTTAAGATTGCAAACCACACCCAAATTTAAAGTGTGAGGTTTGTACAAGTAAGGTGCATTTTTAAGTTTGGGATTATGTACTATGAGACCATTTATCTTTACTACAAGGTCACAAGTATATGGTCTCTTTGGAAACTTGACAATGACTTAAAAATCCATGTTCAACCTTCAATATGAAATTTAAAATTTGAAATAAGGTACATATCGAATATCTATAAATGTATGAAAATCTTGAAAATAGACAGTCTAGATAACTTGCTATAAGATGCATATTTTTTTAGGCTTGAAATTCTATTTTCTTTATAGCCATACATCTCGAGATCGAGATGTTCAATTAGAAGGTTTTCTCTTTTCTACTCGACTTTGAGGTGGACTTTACTTCTATAGTATAAGGTTACAACCCATATAAATATTTTCCAAACATGGAAAGCTCGCTCTATTATTAGCAATGGATTTTCATGTGTAGCATAGTTGTGGTAAAACATGAAGGATTGCATATGAAGAAATTAATTGCTCATATCTTGTTCCTCCACCGTAATCTTGATTGGGTGATATTGGCTTTAATTCTAGGAAAAGTAGTTTGTGTGGGGACGCATTTCTACAATAGCGTCCCCTAACGCATGTACCATCCATTGGAGAGATAAATGATAGAAAATGGTAGCCGTACAAAACTTTAAAATCGATGGTGTTGTGTAAAAAAAAAAAAAAAATTTATTTAAATTTTTTATTTAGGTTCCTACTTATCATGGTTGAGATTTTCATTCTACAAAATTTTGAATCCCCACAAATTTAAAATTGACATTGTTATATATCAAGTTTTTTTATTTTTAATTTTAAAAAACATGGTTCAAATTTTTATTCTTGAAAATTTTGAATCCAAAATCCATGTGTAAAATAGATTTTGGAGAGAGGACTCATTTAAATTGGTGAGTAAGCCAACTCATAGAAACCTTGTCCCTAATTCTACGTTACATCTTGGAGTGAGGTTTCTATAAAGTACCCACCTTATACTATACAAATAAGGCCACCTCTAAATTTGGCTAGAGGATATAGTTCTGGTGTCAGAAATCTTACTATAACTTGAAAATTTATGTTCAATCTTAATTATGAAATTTACAATTAAAAAATGACGCAAATCAAGTAGGTCTATAAATACTTGAAAATAGACAGCCCAAATAACTTGTTACAAGATACACCATTTTTACGACATAAAATTGTTTTTTCTTTATATCCATAAATCTTGTAGTTGAGATGATCAATTTGAAGGTTTTTAACTTTAGAGCCCTCTTTTCTACTAAATTTTTGAGGCGCACTTTACTTCTATAATACAACCTTATATAAACTTCTTCGAGAATAGAAGTATAACTAGTAAAACAATGAATTATCTTACATGTGTACCGATTTAGGTGTGTTTTTTTATGGCCTGTCTCACTAATTTGAGCGAGAATGTGTGTTAACACTCCCGTGGGATCACAATTTATATTTACTCCCCCTTGCAAACACTTAACGTGAAATTTTAGGATTCACTTTAAAATTTAAGTTGGTATATTTTCAAGAGGGAGAAAAAAAATTTAAGTGTCATTTTACAAGGTGTCTAGGTCCTGAGAAAGTATACTAAACAATGCGGTCAATTAGTTTTAGAAAAAGCTAAAGCTGGAGAGCAAGAGGTTCAAAAAACTGGATAAATCTCACTCTTATTTAATTAGGACCCGGTTTCTATGCGGCCAAGCCTCCTATGTACAAATGCGGGCCTATTAATAAATCTATTTTTGAGATGGATTTTTGGACTTAATTTTTTTAGGACATGTAATATCTAACATGGCGATCATAAATATGAAAAAATAAGTAAATTTAAAAATTAAAAATAATAATTCGAGTTCGGAAACATTGGATCATTAGTTTTTATTGTTTTTAGATGGAACACCTTCTTGCATCCATCTTTAAGACAATTTTCTGGATGCGGTCTAGCCCGCATGAGACAGTTTTTTTTTAATTAAAGGATTGTCTACAAATAAAGTATTTATCATTTGTACATGGAGGTCACAATCATTATTGTCCTTCAAATTTCAAAATAGATAGTTGTAAGAGAGTCATTGAATAGGTACAAAATTCTTAAAAAAAAAATTCTTGTAGTTCGTGACACACCCAAAGCCATTCATTATTTATTTTTTAAAAAATTAAATAAAGAGTCCTCACATAAAGTACTAGATTGGATGTACAAAATTTGGTCATTTTATTTTATGAGAAATATTTTTTTTTTTTATATTTTTCGCTAGTGCGAGTTTAATAGATGATTGGATGTACAAAATTTGGTGTTAAAATAGTTTGTAAAAAAAATAAATAAAAAATAAAATAGTGTAGATATGTGACATTGTGATTGGGGCAATCTTAACCCTCTATTTAGAATGGACGGTTGAATCAGGGGAAGTATATAAGTTTTATGTTGTAGGGTAAGCATAGAGAGCTTGCCTGGAGAGGTTTCTATACTTCTCCTACAACATAGAAGATCAATGCTTCCCCTACCATCTAGGTGTCCAATTTTGATCAAGGGAGCCACAAATCGTTTGATCTTCTGATGTTTCAAAGTATTTTAGTTTTTTTTATACAAATTGTATGAATATGAGATTTGCTACGTGTCATCTTCTCATTGGTTCGCACCTATAAAAAATATTAAAAATAATTTTTTGATAAAATATAATGACTAAAATACTCCTTAAAAATTTTTAAGGGTATTTTGGTCATTTTATTGAAAATATTGTTTTTATATTTTTCGCTAGTGCGAGTTTATTAGAAGATTGGATGTACAAAATTTGATGTTAAAATAGTTTGTAAAAAAAAATTTAAAAATAAAGTAGTGTAAAGACGTGACATTGTGATTAAGGCAATCTTAACCCTCCATTCAGAATAGACGGTTGGATAAGGAGAAGAATAGAAGTTTTATGTTGTAGGGGAAGCATAGAAAGCTTGCGCTATTCTTTATACGCCCTTCTTCTTCATAGGGCGGTCTGATGTTTATATTTTAAGGGCCAAGAGCTTTTGAATATTTGACCACAAGATAATTGAAAAAATAAGTTCTTCAAAAGTAAAAAATTAGAGGCCCATCCGATGTTTGCATTTATCAAATTTCCCTACAAATAAGCGGTTCAATAAATCATCACACCACCCCACAAATATCAAGAATTAGAGAAAAAAAGAAGAGTAATGATCCTATGAGACCCTCTCACACCCATGTGTGTAGAATCCCAAAATATCACTATTAAATTTGATACAGTGTGTAGAATCTTAAAAGATCACCATTAAATTTGATACAAATCTCTACAGTACGTGTGTGACTTGACTTTTCTAAAGATATATGCCAAATTTAATGGTGATCCTTTGGGGTCCTATACACATGAATGTAGGACTTGACTTTTCTAAATATATGTGTCAAATTTAAAAGTGATCATTTAAGATCCTATATACATGGGTTGGGAGTATCTCAAAAGATTATCAACTTTTGGGGTCATATACACATGAGTGTAATGATATCGAGAGAGTGGATTGGAAATTATATTGAACAAAGGGTGGGGGGAGGGGAACTTGCAAAATATAAGACCCATAGAAAAAAAGTACTACTGTTGAGCTGGCGAAATTTAGAAAAACAAAATAAATAAAGATAGAAGTAAATGAATTGAGAACAAGAAGGACCCGCAAAAAAATTTCTTTATCACAAAATGCTTAGCATCTAAACTGTTGAGAGAGAAAAAATACATAACATTTAATTTGTTTTGTGAGGGTCCACATCCCTTAGGAGATGGCCCCTGCTCAAAAATTGGCGTATGCCGCTTTCAGTGGCGAGCACACGGTATTCTTTAGTAAAAGGCGAAAGAATAGTTCGCTTTGTGCACACCACACGGCTCCGTACCTTTAACGCCGATGACTCCTAAGTATATATAGCTCTTCCACCCCTTGACACTCTCCTTCTCATCGATGTGGGACTAAATCATATAAGCTCAAGGACCACACAGTGCACTTTAGCATCAAAACCATTGCTAGGTTTTGTTTTTAACACCAAGTTCTCGCATGAAACAATTGTTCTTATCTGAAATCATGCATATACAATCCTTTTTGTGCAAGCATCATAAGGAATACCAGCTGTTGTAGTTGGCGAACTCTACGAATGACTATGGAGGAGTTTTTGTGAAACAATAGGCATCCCAAATGCCATTTTTAGGATTTACAAATACCCAGTTTTGAGCAAAACCAGTCCAGTCGTAGGGGAACGTCCAGAATGGCTATAGACGAGCTTCTAAGAAACAGTGGCTTTCTAATGCACTTTGCTGCTGGTGCCGGTTCAGTTACATTTTCCACTGCCCTTACATACCCTTTAGACACCCTTAAAACCCTAATTCAGGTAAACCCTGTTCCTGTTTCCTACGATTATTTTTGTGTGCACATATTCTTTGTGCCTTTATGTGTGCACGGTGCCTTATTTTTCTTTGAATTTAATTTTTTTAAGTTAATTTACTTGTGGTTTAGGAGTTTTAAGGGGTCCATAATCTAATATGAACTTGCTATAAAATTGTGTATTCAATATGCACATCCCTGTTAGTTCTTTTATTTCTTTACTTTCTATGTTGATTTTACAACTTCATTTATACATTGCATACATATACAAAGGATTTGTTGCATTTGGTAATTTTGAGTTATTGTTTAGGTTGGTGGGATATAAATTTTTATATATGTGGGGAAGTTAGGAATGCACTTATCTACTGAAAGCTCGAATTTAGCATTTCAACCACTTGAAAATTCTTTTTTTTTTTTGTGACCAAGGTTACATAGGAATATCTTGAAACATAGCGCTATGAAAACCTACTTGCTGCCGTCTTAACCCAAACCCGATTCCTAAACCACTTGAAAATTAGTCAGTTTACTCAAACCACTTGAAAATTCAATTACAATGACAATAACATCAATGAACCTTTGAGGAAGAGCAGCACACACTATGTTTGAGTTAATTTCCAAATTGGTTGTGCATGTTTTATAGCTTGCTGATCGAAAATCTATTCATGGGTAATATATGTTTTGTACTCCTTTCCTTTTGCATGTTTTATTGTTTGCATTGAAAATCAATTTGTGATAAGCTCATTGTGTGATTCAGACGAATCTATTCCTTTTCTGTGTCTTATGTTGTTATTGGCATTTTTAAATGAAAGGTAATAACTATTTTGAGATGCGTTTTTTATGAGCAGTGTTTAGAGTTATTCATCGAAACCAATATTTTTAATATGCTATTTGCAAGCTTTTAGATCCAACGGTAATTTTAACTATATGAGAATGGTAATTTTGTTTCCAGTCTCTTTTAACAAGCATAACTATCTTGTAAACAACTGGAAAATGGGAGGTCATCTGATTGAATATGATGATGGGTTTTTGATCTAAGAGTAATTGGCCACTTAATTTACATGTTCTCTTTTTTGTTAATAAATAAGGAAGATACATTAAACAACCAAAACTTGGGAGGTTACTGCAATGCTTGTCATAAGAGAAACTCCAAACGCCATTGGCCCTAAGCTGACCTTTCATGATGATAATCACACCACCACGATCATCTATGAGACACATACTTGCCAGTTTGTGGCTTCTCAACATGAGTTGTACCAGTGGAAGTGTAGAAAATACCACTCATGGCTTCTTGTCCACGTTATCTACTTTGATGTTTGGTTCTATAATTGCGGTGTAATTTGTCAACTTGTAGTTTTTGTTGTGAAAATTGGGCAGTTAATGTGATGTTAAGTGGTCTCATTTGTATGTAAAGATAACTGTAGCCTTCTGTTAATTTTTTTTGAGTTTAACTTGAATTGTGTAAACTAGATGTCTTGGTTCATTGGACTCAAATCAGTGCGAATTGAACTGAATATACGATGAATTTCAAATAGTGTATTTACATGCCAGTTTCTATAACAGGCTGGCTTCGTGAGTGTTCAATTAAATAGACTAGTCGACAGATTGGTGCAGGTGCTAAGCAGCAATTGGATATTTATCAAGTTTTGGGTAGAGTTCGGTATGTCTCAGGAATAACAGGTAGCTTCTTAGGCACGTTTGCTCTTTGTTATTTTCTCAAAGTAAATATGTTCATGTTTGCCTTAGATCTACCAAGGAAGCATATGACATTTATCACCATAAATGCATCTAGACACCATTAAGGCATTTCTCTTCTACTTATGATCTTTAACCATTTTTATGAACATTTTTTCTTTATTCTGATAACTAGCGGTTAAATGTTTCATCAAGAAGTATTTCCTTCATGAATGGGTCTTGTAAGGGCCTTTACCCATTCCTTAAAAAACTAATGAGGCTTGGAATCTTGGATATGTGTCTCATCTTACAAGCAAGTGGTTACCTTCAAAGGCCTAACTTTACAAAGATGTACACACGTTTGTCTGAGTCAGATATGGAACACGGGTATTTTTCGTGCACTATGGGCATACTATCCACACACTTGCGCACACACGTTAACATAGAGACGAAACGACATAGACAAAATAGAGAGAAGGGAGAAGCCCTGAAACAAAAAGGAAAAATATTCACAAAAAGGAAAAAAATACCTTCATGTGATTTTTTTTCCTTTTTTTTTTTTTACTTGGTTCCGACAAAGAGAGAGACAGAAGAAGAAAGAAGAGAACAGAGGAGGGGGGAAAGGGGGGTTGTTCAGACTCCAAATTAAAGGATAGAGAAGGTGTTTCAGAAAAGCTCTTTGTTGCCCATTCCATCAGGGTTCTGGTGACTTAGGAGAATCTGTCAGATGACTATGTCTCATTTTTTTCTTTAGTAAATGAAAATATTAATTATTTTTAATAAAAACTTAATCTTTGTCAAAACATGAATGACGTGCGTGCTTGTAATTTGAAATGTTTTCTGCATTTTTTAATGCACGTAGGTTCTTGTAATAGCACAAAATTAAATCCATATGAAAGTTGCAGTTTTGTGTTATTTCTGTCATTTGATTGGTGGATTTTCTCCTAAAAATGCTTCAGGTCTGTATAGAGGATTTGGGTGGTTGGCATTAGGTAGAATTCCATCTGTTGGAGTTAGATTTGGAACCTATGAACTTTTGACTGCTTTTTATAAAGGTATGTTCTCTTTCTGTTTGATATACCTATATTCTCTCTGGAAGTTGAATTTTCTCAGATATGCCCTATCGAAGTTATAATTCTATCTATTCCATTATGTAAATTTATGTGCATAAAGTGATCTTATCTACTTCATATTGCCGCGATTAAATATGGCAGAAAGGAAAATGTGATATTTACTTTGTATTGCACTTATTCTCTCTCTGGAAAAAAAGAAAAATGGAAACAAGAAATGAGCAATTCCATCTCTACTCAAAAGTGTTATGTTTTATCTTTTCATTTAGAATTTATCTTAACTTAAACATGAGATGAATATGGGATACCAATTTTTAAAGAAAATTATTATCATGAAAAACTGTCACAATCTTATAAATTATGATAATTTACTATGGAGGAGTTGAGCACCTTTTATGTTGTACCTTTGATGCCTTTTTACTCTCAGCTTCAATTCTATTTTTTGATGTTAAAAAATGTAACTTGATGTGAAATATAGGTTTTCATGGTTGCAGCAATCTAGGATTCAAGATAGTCTCAGGAATCTCTAAATATGTCATGAATGAATGGGTATATTACCAAAAGAATAGTTCCTTATTATAAATTACGAATGTTAAGAGAAAACAAATATAATCATGTCAAGAAGAAATCTTGAACATCATAAGATCCCAATGGAGATGACAAGTTTTACATTTCACAACAGTCTTAGGTTCAAAGTAGTCTTGTCTTAATGAGCTCAACAACTCGGAACAAGAATAATCTCTTAGATATCAATGCATGGAATGTGTGCCCCATCATTGTGTTTTTTGAGAGTGGCATGAGAGGTAATAACAAACTTTGATGGTATATGAAGGGATAAATTTATCCTTGGGTCAAATGTAGATTAAGAAGGCGCTATGTAACTGAGAGAAATATGGAAACTGAAATAGAATATTTACGACATCGAATTCTTCCTTGTAGCTCTTTTACCTTTTACTCTTTAATGCATTTTATTACTTATCACAAACACTTGGGGAAGTGAAACGTTTGGATTGTGAAGCTTATTGATGTCGGTGGGGATCACCGATAATGTGAAATTGTTATCAAGACCAAAATTTGTCAAGGGATAGTCTTTGGATGTGGTGAAGTGGGTTTGTAAGGCGTCACTGTCCCATTTGAGGCTTGATGATTTTATGAAGACCTGGTGTGTATACAGATCTTTAGGGGGTTTTTTGGATCCTGGTAAAAACTTTGCCTTTTGTCAAAAACTCATGTTTTCAGAGTAAAGGCAGTTGGCATTTTTCTTTTCTTTCTCAAAACTCAGATTTAAAATTATCCCCTAGAGCTTGTTTTGGTTGAAAAATAAACCCAGCCAAGACTGGGTTTCTCAAAACATGGGTAATTTTTTACTCAGGTAATCTTAGAAAACCCCACCTCACCCATCAACTCTATCTCCAATATTTAGAGCAATGGTTGAGTTGTGAATTGTGAAATCTTTCTTTTAGCTTTTGTTACTTTCAAGTAGCTTATTTATCTCCCATTTCACAACTGAAAATCGTTACTTCCCCAATACCATTGCAGATGGCCGAGAAGACAACCATGTCTTTGTATCAGAGGCTCTATTGGCAGGATTTGCAGCCGGTGCCCTAGAATCAATAGTAAACACGCCATTCGAGCTTTTTAAGTTTCGCTCGCAGGTGGCATGTGCTTCTTGGCCGACGTCCAGGTTTGTTGAGGCAAAGATGAGTACACCATCATTAGTTACAAAATTGCTTCATGGTTACATTGCTCAGAAGGGGACATGGGATCAAATAACTGGTCTTTTATCCACCCTTCCCACCAAGCATACGAATGTGACCACTGCTCTCCAAGAGTATCCATGGGTAATGACTGGTTCAGGAAAACCTCCCTCAGTGAGAGATATTAAAGGTCCACTGGGCGTCGTCTCCTTAGAAGGATGGAATGCACTATGGAGGGGTCTTCGTCCAGGGATATTTCGGGATTCCATTTTTGGTGGTTTTTTCTTTTCAACCTGGCAATTCTTTCACATTATCATGCTTGATTGGAAGGCCGTCAATATGGACCCTTCCCCAAGGTCTTTGCCACAACTTCTCTGTTTAAAAAAATTATATTGAAGAAAGTATCAAGTGAATCCGTTGTTGAATCTAGCACATATAGACTGTTTCTGTGTGGGAAATACTTTTGGCTCTTCATTTTGCACTAAGAATTTCACACATGATTAATAGAATTCTTTGGTGTATGGTTTGGTCTAATTCTACTTCTACCCATATTTCCACAGATCCGATGATGAAGTTGGCCCTATCTCTCCATTGGCAGCTAGTCTAGTGGCTGGTTTTTCTGGTTCAATCGCTGCTGCCGCCTCCCATGTTTTTGACACTGCTAGATGTCGATCACAATCTATAGTCATACCCAAGGTAAATCATATCATATTTTGATGTTTATTTCGTTGGCATTCTTTCATATCATTTTTCAATGACTTTGCACTAGTAACCGACCACAGGTTTTTCATGCTAGGCATGATAGCAAGGTCTTCTAAACATGGTTATGCGGTGTGAAATAAGCATGTTTTATTCCAATTTTGACATCTATTTCCATTTTAAAAAGACATCTGCTTCCATTTACTTCAGCCAACCAAAAGAAAAGAAAAACATGTTGCATCATTTTGTGACTTAGCTTTAGTTAAAACCATTATGAGCTCTATGTATGAGTATTTCTTAATTTATTTTCTCAAGTGTGACTTAGCTTCAGTCTGATGGTTGATTTTTCTTGGACAGTATATAGCCATGGAGAGGAAGCTTCTTAAGTGGAAACCATTGGGTTCTTGGTTCGAGAGGAAAGCGGGGATCCGGCCCTCAGATAGGGCGTTCTTGTTGCGTGGACTTTGGTTGCGAGTGGCTCGGAGTGGAGTCTCCTGCTTTGCAATGGTAGGAGGATACTACCTCATAATCCAACATCTCTTGTAGTTTCCTCATTTATTGTAATTTGATCTGTTTCAAAACTCTCTCTGTTGCTCTTTTAACGGCTAGTCTTTCTGAACATGTTTTAAACTCTTTCTGGGTTGTGTAAAAAAGGGTAAGAGAGAGAAGAGAATATGGTCATGATGAGAATGTGCGTATTATTTTTGTTGGAAAAAGATTACTATTTGACCAGATTTGGAATTGTTTGCCAAGTCTTGAGTATGGTTTATTTACTCATTCTGATTTCTCTTAATGAATTATGGCTGAAATTCTATTTGAGATTCAGTTTTTTGCCACTACTTAAAGGTCTTCCGGATACCGAAACATTATACAATAGCTGGATTCCATTTCGAGGCTGGGTGCTTTTTTTTATTTGTTTTTTGGTTTTTCAATTTTACTAGTCAATGGACTGATGATATTCAGATTACTTGAGAAATTGTGCTTCCTTACCCGTCAATATAGTAAGATAACATTTCCTTTCCGAATGAATTTACCTCTCACTAGTAAGATAACATTTCCTTTCCGAATGACTTTACCTCTCACTAGTTAATGATCTCTTAGGTGGATATGTGTGACATGCGTTCGAAAAATCGAACCGATCTCGGATCAGACCAAGTGCATGTACCGAGTATCGATAAACCAGCCAGCTCAACCGGCCTAACTGTGCAAATCCTGTACGGCCCAAAAAGTGTACCAAAAAAAAAGAAAAATATCTAAAAAAAAATATAAATAGTACATTTAAAGTATGATTAAACAAAGCATATCTAAGTGAAATTGAAAATTAGTGAAAAATAGATTTTAAAAAATCGAATTTTATCTTAGGGTATTTTTGAATTTTTTTCAAAAAAAAGATGGAAAAATGTAAAAATAAATATTAGTGGCCAAAACACTTTTTCCTAATGAAAAACATTCAAAAATACATTACAAATAAATACTTTATTTTTGGAATATATATATATATATATATATATATATATATATATATATAGAACGTAACTACGACACGTACTAGTAGAACGTAAACGTAAACTAAAGTAGTACGTTACGTTTACGTTAC
>NW_006499296.1:861183-885466 GCF_000471905.2 Amborella trichopoda | reverse complement strand
TAAAGTAAATAAAGTAATAAGTTAGTACGTAACTAACCTTACCTTAACTAACTAAACAATAACTAATAAAATAACTAATAATATTATTAGTTATAGTATAGTATATATATATATATATATATATATATATATATATATAGAGGAAAACACTACGCAACGTCTATAGGCGAAAATAAACAGTGATTTCGTCTACTCGCATTACCGTCTAAAGTTCATCGCGTGGTCATGATTGCTTGGTAGTGTTTCATTTTTCATTTTTTTTTCCTACAAATCGGAATTATTTGAAATTTGGAGTGCGTATTCATCAAAAATAGAGGAATCTTCGAAAAATATAAAAAAATATTTTACATGAATAATTTTTTTAAATTTTTTTTATTAAATACGCTTCAGTAAGACGTACATACCTTCAATTTCAGGTCATTATGATTTATAGAAAAAAAAAAATTTAAAATAAAACACTAGCGGATAATCATGTCCGCGCTATGAAATTTGGATGGTGATGACTATTCATTGTCGTCTATAGGCGTTGGGACGACTTTTTCATATATATATATATATATTTGAATTTTTGGTCAAATCACCAAAACCGGCTAAAATTAGAACCCGCAAGTGATGGGTTCCAAGCTAACCAGGTGGTTGCGATTTGAACCACCCGATTTTGCAAACACCGGGACAAAGTGTCTGCCTTTTTAGCACGAATAGCATCTGCAGGAGCATGCCCTATACTTCCCTAGGGTGTATTAGAAAATTTGGGGGTGTAGTAACATAGTGTGGCTTAAAAAAAAAAGAAAGAAATTCCTGATTTTGAGTTATTGAATATTTAGATCAGATTTTCCAAACGTCTGATGATTTCTATCCAATTTTAGGGCATATTTTTAAGTAGAATGCTAAAAAATAGAAAGTGTTGGAATAAAAAAAGCATAGTTAGAAGTAGTGAGGAAATATATAACTTATAGCTTCATTGAAACTATGCCCTTATCGATCAAGATTTATGCAGACGACCCAATGAGTTGAAAAAAAGCTCTGATGATGATATTGATATTTAGAGGTTCATCGGTAGGATGAAGAGGTAATATTCTAAAAATTTGGTCACCTAAAATGTAGGTTTTACTTGAGGAAATGAACGAAGGAAATGATTTTTTTTGCGTGGGGATTAGGCTGGGCCTTTTGCAACGTGCATGGTTATGTAAGCATGCTCTACACTTACTTTCGGGCCAGTGGTATGTCATGAAGGATTTTATCAATCTTGCTTTTAGGATCTTTCTATAATAATACTTCCAAAAAAAGATGAAAGTAAAATTTGAGTTCTTAGACATACCATCCAAAGTTCCGTGACCCTCCAACGTTTTAGGCACGTACAAGAGTACTTAATTGATTTTTTAGAAAAAATATCAATTATATGGTAAAACTACTTCATGTAAAAGTTTATATAAAGCCGAGGTTCTAAACAATTAATTTAGGACCTACCTCAAAAATTTCATTAAAAGAGATTGTTTTGATGCCTAAATAGCCTCAATTTGATCATCTTGACATCAAGATACATAGACATGAGAAAAAAAAATGGATTTCAAGTTTTGAAAATAGTGCATCTTGTAATGCATTTTTGAACCATCAATTTTCAAGATTTTCAAAATTTTCATAGATCTGCTCGATTTACACTATTTTTAAAAGCTTTATATTTTATAATTAGATATGAAAATAAATTTTAAAATTATCATAAAGATTTCAAACATTAATACTACATTTCTCGACATTATTTGAAGGTGTGCTTTACTTTGATTGTTTAGAGCCGCGGCTCTATACAAACCGCACCCATGCATATTAGGAACAAGGTGTCAATGTATGCTTAGTAAATATGACTGGCGCTATAAACGATCAAGAACCAAATAGACTAAGGAAAATCAGTACTAAGGTTTAGGGTAGGATACAAAAAGATTTCGGGGTAGGATGTTTAGAAAATTGAATTTGGGTTATCTATATTTTCCTAAAAAAAAACCCAATTTCGAACACCAATCGATAATGAAAATTCACAAATATGTTTATTCAATCAATAGTCTTTTTATTTAGGATTTTCAATGATTTTAATCCAATAATTGTTTAAAAAGCTGAAAAATGGATCCAAATCCATGAAAAATGACTCACAGGTTCATTGTCGCATCAATAATTGGGTTTTTTACTAGATTAGCGATCGAATGGAGACCAGGGCGAATCCCGATAGATGAGAGGATCCGGAATGGCCAGTGCAAAATCCGATCTGGAAGGGGATTCCAATCCAGATCGTTTTTTTTAAAATCTTGCTTCTTCCTAAATAACTATTATGCCTCTTTTCCGAAATGACTATTGTACCCTTCCACATCACCTATGCATCTTCATTTGCGCATTTTGCCTGCTGAAACGTTGTTAATTCCATGGTTTCCCCATTCCTTGTTGATGATTGCAGAGCCAACATATTGCTCGAAACCTATCTGGAGAGGAGCTTCCATGGCTGAAAAACCTTGAAGGATCAACAATGGGCATGGCTAACTGTTGCCATCTCCTCCACATATCTCCGCAATTTTTCCCCTACCTCGAAACCCCTAGACTTCATCTCTCTAGCCACCATAGAGGCCTCTGCCACCATCTTTCCCTTCACACATCGTCGTCCCAAAAGCTCTAGATTCTCTATGGCCGCCCCTTCATTCTCTATACTGCTAGCAAACCCTAATGCATCCTCAAAAGAACCAGCTCTAAGAAAACCACTGATCACATGGTGATAAGTGCAGTAAAGAACTGTAATTCCTTCCCCTCTCATCGTATTTATCAAATCGATGGCTCCATCGAGTTTGCCGACTTTGCAAGCTCCGAAAACCAGAGCATCATAAGTCCTTGAATCCCCTTTGATTTTCTCTTGACCCATTTGACCTAAAAGCTCGGCTGCTTCATCGAGCTTCCCTTCGTAACACAGGCTAGAGAGAAGAAAATTATAACAGGCAACGTCTATATTGATCCCTCTCCCTCTCATCAAATCAAAGAGCTCCTCTACTTTCTCTTTCTCTCTCATCCTGCTAAAGATTGAGATCAAAGGGTGAAATGTGCAAACATCAGCACCGTGTGAATTCTCGAGCATTTCGTCGATCACGTGGCGGGCATCGCCAATATTCCCAGCCTTACAGAGAGCAGCAACCAGCGCATTAAACGCATTTTTGCGGGCGGTGCCTTTAGTGATTAAAGCTATGGTTTGGATTAGGGTTTGGAGAGAGATTGGAGAGTTTTGGTTAATGAATTGGAATGTTTCTGATGTGTTGAAACAGCCATGGCGAAATCGTTCAACGAGAAGAAAGACAAGAGAGGCAGGGTGGTTCGAGCGGACGGCGAGCAAAACTAGAGCATCGTAGAGTGCAGAAGTGGGTTTTGGGGCAGTTACAGTGGCCCATCTGAAGAAGGGGAGGGCAGTCGAGGAGGGGTTGGGCAGGGCAGATATGGAATTTGCAAGGGCAGGACTAAGAGGAGAGAGGGAGTAGAGAGAGTTGGATTGGTGTGTGAGGAGGTGGAGGAGGTGGCTAATGGTGGATGGAGGATCATGGTTAGAATTAGGGTTAGGGTTTTTTGTGGTGAGTGGTGGTTTACTGGTATTAGGGTTTCGGGGGATGGTTTGGGTGTGGAGACGGGATGTGAGAGAGAGGGAGCGGAGACAGGGGAGAAGGCGTGGCGGCATGGTGATGGTTTTGGGGAGGAGAGTTTGGTTAAGGGATTTTGTTGGGGTTTTTGTAAAGGCAAAAGTTTATATAAGGATGCAATCTTGTAATGTAGAAGTACGGATGCACGTAAAATTCCATCCGAAATGGTAGTTTTGACGTTGAAAAACCCTTTGCTTGATCATCTCATCGAGATGCATGACCATGAAAAACAAAAAGATTTTAAGTCTCGTAAATAACACATTTTACAAAATATTATCTACACAGTTTATTTTCAAGATTTTCATATGTTTATAGGTTTACTTGATTTTAACCATTTTTCAAATTTCAAATTTTATAATTAGATATAAAAATAGATTTTGAGATAATCCTAAAAATATTTTACATCAAAATTATATATCAAGATAAAATTTGCAGGTGCACCTTACCTCTACACCTATAGATGCATCGTATGCAAACTGCACCCATTAGAAAAAGGTTTATATAAGGTTGAAGCCCTAAACAAGGCGCACCTCAAAAATTTCAAGAGGCTGTTTAGATATCACACACCTTCAAATAGATCATCTCGACCTTGAAATGTATAGACGCAAAAAAAAAGAAAGAAAGAAGGATTTGAAGTATCTGAGCTATTAATTTTCAATATTTTCAAGTGTTTGTAGATATATTCGATCTATAGTATTTTTTAAGTTTTAAAATTTATAATTAGATATGAAAATAAATTTTCAGGTCATACAAAGATTTTTACTACTAAAAAATCATCTATTGTTAGGTATTGTGTTATGTTTAGGGCTCAACCCTATACAAACCATACCCTTTTAGTGTTAAGTGGGAATATTGAAGATTTAAAGGGCTCTCTCTCCCTCCCCCTCCCTCTGTTATGTGTCTTTCTCCAATGTGAAAGTTTTTCTGTCTCACTCAGCTGGTGGGTCTCTATGCTATAGTCAAACTAATCCAATGTGATAATTTATCATATAAGCTTTGGAGGTGTTCTTCATTTTGCAATGAAAGGAAAGTCGTCCTTTTGGAGGCCTTGGGTATTTTCTTAAAATATAAAAATTCAAGATTTCCAGTAGTTAGCAGTTTTTTAAAGAAAAAAGTTTATATGGAGCTGAGGCTCTAAATAATCAAATTAGATCCCACTTCAAAAATTTCACTAGAAGAGCTTGTTTTGATGCCAAAACATCCTCAAATTTATCATCCCGACACCAAGATGCATGGACATGAGAAAAAAAATAGATTTCAAGTTTTGGAAATGGTGCATCTTATAATGCATTTTTTTACCATCATTTTTTAAGATTTTCAAGTTTTCATAGATCTGCTCATTCTACACTATTTTTTAAGCTTTAAATTTTATAATTAAAGATGAAAATATATTTTAAAGCTATCATAAAGATTTCCAATATTGAAACCACATGTCAACATTATTTGAAGGTGTATTTACTTTGCTTATATAGAGCTGAGGCTCTAAACATACCGCACCTTTTTTTATTTTCTTGTAAACAAAAATAGAGGTCCACCTGCTGAGAGAGAGAGAGAAATAGAAAGACCGGGGATGAGTAAGAGAGAGGACCCCTGAGCATTGGAAGCAACCCCTGAATTTCAATGAACCTTACATAAAGACCTCATAGCAGAGGGAGGGAGGGAGGGAGAGAGAGTCCTTTAAACCTTTAATTTTCCGACTTAACACTAAAGGTGTGGTTTGCATAAGGATGAGGCCCTAAACATAAGGTGTACCTTTAAATAGTATTTTAGTAGTAAACACCTTTATATAATCTGAAAATTTATTTTTATATCTAATTATAAAATTTTAAAAAATACCTTAAAAATTCCTTAAAAGATATTGTTTTGATATAAAAAAACCCTCAAATTGATCATCTTGACTTCAAGATGTATACCTATGAAAAAAATGGAAGTCTAGGATAATACATCTTGCAATGTATTATTTGGGACGTCAATTTTTAATATTGCCAAGTGTTTATAGATTTTTAATACTGGGAACTTGTTTTCATGATTAAATAGTTTTATGAAATTTTTCAAATATAAAACCTTATTCTTGTATTTTTTGGATTTCACGTACTTTCAAATCGAAAGAGGGTGAAGATGGGCAGATCGAAATCATATACTGTCATGCATGACTCTACCTAAATATAGAAATAGAAATGATATTTAAAGTATTTGATGCTTCAATGACTTGATCACGCACTTATTTCGACTCCTTTCATCACCACCTTGCATAATAGTGTTATGTATATCTATATTACATTATTAAACAAGAGTTAAGGGTGGATACGTATTGCAAAAATAAGCCTAAGGTGCTCCTTTCATTCAATTAAAAATACAATAAATATTTGCTTGAGCTGAGAGATATATATTGTGAAATATAGGAACTAATGAAGGTCCCAAACCTTATTACCTATTTAGATCAAACAAAAGTGGTTTATCACCCGTTGCATAATAGTGTTATGTATATCTATATTATATCATTAAACAATAGTTAAGGGTGGATACGTGTTGTAAAAATAAGCCTAGAATATTCCTTTCATTCAATTAGAAATACAATAAATATTTGGTTGAGTTGAGAGGTACATGTTGGGAAATATAGGAATTAATGAAGGTCCTCAACCTTATCACCTATTTAGATCAAACCAAAGTGGTTTATCACCACTTTGCAT
This sequence comes from Amborella trichopoda, assembly GCF_000471905.2. Next base: position 879,120 of record NW_006499296.1, on the reverse strand, counting down.
AATAGTGTTATGTATATCTATATTACATTATTAAACAAAAATTAAAGGGCGGATACATATTGCAAAAATAAGCTTAGGGTGCTCCTTTGTAGAGATCGATATTGTGAAATATAGGAACTAATAAAAGTCCCAAACCTTATGACCTATTTAGATCAAACAAAAGTGGTTTATTATCCCCTGTCATAATAGTGTGATGTATATTTGTATTACATTATTAAACGAGAGTTAAAGGTGGATACGTGTTGTGAAAATAACCTTAGGGTGCCTCATCTTTATTTTAAGAAGCAAAGATGTGAGAGAGAGAAGAGACAGAGATGCGAGAGAAGAGAGACAGACGTGAGTGTGTACGTAAGAGAAAAAAAAAGAAGAGAGAGAGAGTATTTTTAAGAGAAATATGAGAGAGAGGGAGAGAGAGAAGAGACAGATGTGAGAGAGATGAGAGAGAGGAGAGAGACGTGAGTGTGTATGTGAGAGAAATAAAGAGAGAGAGAGAGTGAGTGAGTGTGTGTGAGAGAAAGAGAGAGAGTACATGAAAAGGAAACTATACAAAACATTGAGAGAAAATTAAACAGAAAAGTAGGCTTCCATATTTAGGGAAGAGAGAGATGATCACGTGAGAGAATAAGATTTGTAGCAATTTTAAAATACAATTAATGTATAAATAGTATTTCAAATACTTCTATTAATTCAATTGTAATCATATATAATATAGATGTATTTTATCATGTGTTGTTATTTTTTTAATGTTTGTGTAATATTACATAATATTTACATATTTAGTAACTTTATTTTCTATGGAGTCCTACAATATATTAGAAATATCTTCTATTAGAAATCTCGTGATAGTATTTACATGTTATAATTCAAAACTTAAAAAGTAGAAGTCTATGTTATAGAAAAGATGCTCCACTATCCAATGTTTTATCCATATCAACGTAATTTTCTCTAATTTATTAAGCTTTATTTTCATATGTTGTTCTATTAAATGAGATTATCTAAAGTTTCGTGCTGCCTTACTAGTTAAGATTAATCTATATAGCATATATAAATTTTATATGCTAGTTTGCAATTTTACATACATAGGTGCCAGACGTGTTGAGTAACTCGACCTTGCCCAATAAATTGTTCAAAGTATAGAAGAATGTTAGAAAATACTAAAATTTGGTAAAAAAAACCAATATATTTGTGAGAAATATATTTTTAAAATTTTATCAAAATATTCATGAACTATTTAACCTAATATATATTTATAACTATTGCAACCCATTATCATGTGCTTTTTAATAGATATTTTGAAATTAAATCAAATCTTACAGGAAAAATATTAAATAGTTCAAATTTTAATTTTTCTAAAATTTTGAAGTTAGAAATAAAATATTTCAATGATCTACTTTTTATAGATTTTTTTCACCCTCTTTTGAACTTCTAATGATGTTTACCTCTTTTAATTTTTTCTGATTTTTAACTATTATTTCCTTTATTCTTTTTTTCCTTTTTTTTTAATTTTTTATATTTTGTGAGGCCTGCGTAACTCAACCAAGTCAGCTCCCCCCAAAGTTTGAGTACTTTTCGGCATTGGCCAAGGCGAGCTTTAAAACATTGCATATTATTAATCATTTTGAACTCAAGAGGACCCGCATTATTGACTTTTTAAATCTAATTTTATAAATTATTATTTACAATAAAAAATAACAAATAAAGATTAAACAATAATCATATATGGCCCAGTAAACGTTCTATAATTCTCATCAGTTCTTACTTCCAATGGTTGATAACAATTATGGTATCCTTATACCAAAACAAATAATCTTGTTATATATATTTCCATAAAAATATTAATGATGATCACTAAGATTTTAATAGCAATGGAAAACTAAGGCTGAGAATATCTTAGATCGGGTTCGGATCCACCAGATTTGGATCCAGATCCAAAAAGTGCATCGGATTTAGATTTGACTATGGATCCGATTGGATCCAAATATTCAGATCTGGATTTGGATTCAAACCTATATATAGGATCCAGATTAGTTCCAATTTTGTCTATTATAAAGTCAAAATTTAATTGTAAAAAAAATAATTATATATATATTGTATATATAAATTAATAAATATGTACATTATATTATGTATGTATGTGTGTGTGTATATATATAATTTTAAAAAGGTTTGTATAGAGTTGAGGCTCTAAACAATCAAATTGGAACCCACTTTCAAATAGTGTCAAGAAATATGGTTTCAATACTGGAAAGTTTTGTAATAGTCTTAAATTATATTTTCATCTTTAGTTATAAAATTTAAAGCTTAAAAAATAATTTAGATTCCAGCAGATCTATGAAAACTTGAAAATTGATGGTAAAAAAATATGTTACAAGATGTACCATTTCTAAAACTTGAAATCCATTTTTTTCGCATGTCCATGCATCTTGATGTCGAGATGATCAATTTGAGGATATTTAGGCATCAAACAACCTCTTCTGGTGAGAGTTTTGAGTTAGGCTCTAATTGGATTGTTTAGAGCTTAGGCTCTAATTGGATTGTTTAGAGCTTAGGCTCTACATAAACTTTTTCCTTTTAAAAAAGAACTAGATCGGGATCCACCTGTGCACTCGAATCCGACCCAAAGTACTATTCAGATCTAAATTTTAGATCCACATTTTGGATCTATAACCAGGATAGGATCCGAATTTGAGATTTCGGATCGGGACCGGGTAAATCCTCAGCCCTAATGGAAAACATTGCAAAATAGTAGCATTATTGAGCAGGCCAAATAGATTGCACATAAGCTTTGCAAGGGAAAATGAGAAAAAAGGATAGAGCATATGCGGATAAAAGGATATGGGAAAAGATGCTCAATATCCTTTAAAGCCTTCCCATTGGTTCTCATCCTCACGACCCATCTTAACCACACGTTGCGCAAAATCTTCTCCACCGCTCCTTCCTCTACAAACAAACCTCTCTATTCGTCGAGCACAACCCCAATTCCTAGGTAGAGAGAGAGAGAGAGAGATGGCTGCTACAGTGGGCACCAGCAGTGTGGTAAGACCATCAACCTTTCTCCTTGGACAGGGGAAGACACTCAGTCCTCTCAGGGACAACATCTCTTTTGGCAATGGAAGGTTTACCATGGTAACTAACTCTCTCTCTCTCTCACACACCCACATTCTCACACACCCATATCCACACTCTCTCTCTCACATACCCACCCTCTCACACACAAAGCTCTCTCTCTCACATACACACACTCTCACACACACAAAGCTCTCTCTCTCACATACCCACACTCTCACACACACAAGGTTCTCTCACTCACATACCCACACTCTCACACACACAAGGTTCTCTCACTCACATGCCCACACTCTCACACACACAAGGCTCTCTCTCTCACACACACAAGTGCAAGTTGTTTTGGTGTGCCTATCAATTTTTTCAAATTTCAAACATTATTTGTATGCCATCCATGGTAGTAGTGCTAATCCGTGTTCAAAAAGTCCGACCGGGTTTGAAAAGCGGCCAAAGGCCGGGTCCGAGTAACTGATAAACTGGCATGTTCAATTTAAAGCATGTGATTAAATAAAGCACATCTAAATGGTGAAGTTGACAGAAAAAAAATGAGTTTTAAAATACTGAATTGTTGGTACTTTTTTAATTTTTTTGAAAAAAATGTGAAAAAAATATTCAAGGCCAAAGCACTTTCCCATCTATGATAAAATGACAAAAAAAATGATTATAAATAAATCTTTTATTTTTTGGGATTTATTTATATATATATTAAATACCGTGCCCCACTATCAAAACCGAATCGGGCCGGTTTGACCGGCTGGTTCGGAGTTGGACCTGCGGACTTTGGGATCACCTTATACTTTGAGCCTTTTTCAGTGTGCTTTAAGAAGGGAGGAAGATGCTACAAAATTTAACATAAGAAGGAGATAGAGAGAGAGGGCCGAAATCAAATTTCCAATAACTCCAAAAATTGGCCAAAATTTTCATTGAACCAAGTTTTTAGAGCCGACAACCAAATCTTATACCTTGCTCTGAAAATTCAATGCCAATTAACTGTCTATAATGGACGAAAAGAAATCGATTTCTTTATTGAACTGAAACTGAAATCTCTTTTCATGTTTGAATTGATTGAAGGGAAATGATCTATGGTATGGACCAGACCGTGTCAAGTACTTGGGACCCTTTTCGGCACAAACCCCTTCGTATCTCACCGGAGAATTTCCCGGTGACTACGGATGGGACACTGCCGGCCTGTCTGCGGATCCTGAAGCCTTTGCAAGAAACAGAGCTCTTGAGGTAATTTCATATATTCCAAATAATATAGTTGATGTTCTATGAATTCTCGCTAGATTTTGGTTGCAATTCATATAAGAAATGTAATTTTGACCAAAATTAAAGATTTTGGTTTCTGGGAAACGACCATAGAAAATAAAATACAAAGACATTTAAAGGAACTTCTGGAAAAAAAAAATGAAGAAAGGAAGTTCATATTTTCATTCTGTTCCACTAAATAGATTTTTATGAACTTATGCTCTTATAATTTTAAAACTTTATCGCTTACATTTTTCTTTTACAAAATTGATTACCCTTTAGCTTATATGTATACTATTTAGCTGAGCTTTTGCTTATAAAAAATACTTGTAGGGGATATAAAAAAAGAAAAAAGTCTCTTTTCATCAAGAAAATTAATTTTTCTTTCAAAAATCTAATGATCCTCTTGCAAGATTTTTCAGATAAAATTGAGGACATTTGCACTAAACTGAATCCAGATTAAGAGCATTGTCTGCTTAAAGTGCAGGAATGTATGAGACAGATGTGATCTTTCCCTCGTAAAAATCAAGATAAATAAATAAATTTTCCTTCTCTTTCGTGTTTCGCATTTTTTATTTTTGAAATATGCAAAGGGTTTTAAGTCCAGGGCATCTGTCTTGCCTACTTTTACTGCGGTTCAATAAGCTAAGAATCAAACCCAAGTTCATGGTGCTATGTTCCATTATGGCCAAAACTTGAGTTGAAAGCCCAAACCGTTGTTTCCTGCCAATATTGACTTTGTGATCCTATGAATGAACAGGTGATTCACGGGAGATGGGCAATGCTCGGTGCCCTTGGGTGTATAACACCCGAGGTGCTCCAAAAGTGGGTCAAGGTTCAGCTTAAGGAGCCAGTGTGGTTCAAGGCAGGAGCCCAAATCTTCAGTGAAGGCGGTCTCGACTACTTGGGCAACCCCAACTTGGTCCATGCACAAAGCATCTTAGCGGTCCTAGGGTTCCAAGTCGTGCTCATGGGCTTGGTCGAGGGCTATCGCATCAATGGCCTCCCAGGTGTTGGTGAAGGCAACAACCTTTACCCTGGAGGAACCTACTTCGACCCACTTGGCCTTGCTGATGATCCTATCACTTTTGCTGAGCTCAAGGTTAAGGAGATCAAGAATGGGAGGCTTGCTATGTTCTCAATGTTCGGTTTCTTTGTTCAAGCCATAGTGACTGGAAAGGGTCCATTGGAGAACCTCTTGGATCACCTTGAGAACCCTGTGGCTAACAATGCTTGGGTTTATGCCACCAAGTTTGTGCCAGGTTCTTAGATTGCTAGTGCAGCAGCATCCACAAGTGTCATTGTGAAGTGTCCATTTGATTCCCCCTAATTTGTGTGTGTGTGGGTGTGTGTCGGTGTATTGGTTTTGTAACTATGATGGTATCTCACATATAATCATGTAGTAATGTGAATGTAGTATTTAGATTTTGATTTTGAGGGGAAAGTATGAGCATCCAATACATTTGACAAATTTGGTTAATTTTTTTTTAAAAAAGAGAGGTGGCATCTTCCTGTATTAGCAACCATTGCATTTGTTTCAACGGAGAAGCGGGGATCTACCTTCTTAATAGTTAAGGAACACACAGTAATGCAAATGATATATCAGTTAAAAAAAGAAAAGCTAATTATATTTGTTCGGGCATTTTGGACAAACTTTCAAGGGTTTGAACCTTTACCCAAATTGATGTGTCTACCAATATGCTGAAGCCCAAGGGACAGAGAGAGAGAGAGAAGATCAGTAGCATGCACCTACAGGTTGAGCCATATATTGGGAAATCCTGAGAAACCGCCATCTAACTCATGGTATCGATCCCTGAGATGGACAATTTATTAGGAAATAAGTCGATTTTCTCCCCTTCTCAATTAGAAATAGAAAAAAGACATGGCTTGGTCCCAATCCTTGTTCATGGGTGAGGCCCTTTCTTTACCTTGTTAATTGAGAAAACAACACCAAAACTCCTAACAAATGCACTTGTTTCCAAATCCCTGTTGTGTAATAGGATTCTTGATTTGGTACAAATGGACCTTAATGTGCGGGCAACCATTCCAAAATGGCCAAAAATTTGAATTATTGAGGTTTGAGGCTTTGAGCTTTTTCTTTTCGATCACTTGTCTACAAGTCAAATTTCTTGGATCATTTGTATACTAACCAAATTCCCCTAATATAAAAATAATCTATACGAAAGTAAGGAGTTGAGGTTTACATTTTAGGCTACATCGCATAATATTCGAATCCATAGATAGCCAAAGAGAAGAAGAAGAAGACGACGACGACGAAGTTTGCATTATGACCGAAATATGCTATCTCCTGGTGACAGGCATTTACTGTAAGGGATCCCTGAAGTTTGTCAAATTGAGGTACCGACGCTCTACTAGGGTTTCGAGGGGATGGGGGAGCTTGTATGCTGTAGCCATGGCTTTGAGATCTAGAGATCTCCGTATGGCTTCTATGGAGAGACTTGCTTTTGAAGAAGCACTTCCCATGGATGGGAAGCAGCCAGATCCGAAGAACAATGTGGGTGCGTATTCTTTTCTTGGATCTGGAGGCAAGAACTTTACTGCTGGCTTTGGTGGTGTCAACGAAGAGGAGAGATACGATAAGGACCTGGCTTTCATGTCATTACTGGCTTTGGCGGAAAGGGCAGTCTTGAGCCCTATGATGGTGATCGACAACTAGCTGTTGTGGCTGGTGGTTTTCGCATTGTTACTGATCCTCGACCTAGATCTGAAGGTCTTCTTGACTTTAGCAATTTGGGTACTTCAAATCATATGGACACTGCCTCTTTGGGTGCTTCCAAGCCTTTGGATGTTGTCTCCTCTAAGCCTTTGAATGTTTACTCTTCCATGCCTTTGGGTGATTCCACACCTTTGAGTGCTTTCAAGACATTGGACCCTTCTAAGCCTTTGGGTAATTCCAAGCCTTTGGATGTTACCTCTTCTATAGGTGCTTCCAAGCCCATGGACGCTGATGTTGGACCTTTTGCAGCTTCAAGCTTAATGTCGTCCATGATAGATGACTCTATTATGTCTTCTAAGTTTCTTGATGGCCTCATTAGCAAAACTACTTATGATCGTGAGGCAATTATGGGCCGTGCGATGGATGACCATGATGAAAACCTCTCCCCTCATTGTGATCTTTCGTTGGGTGTTGATAAATCTCATCAGCTTTCTGTAGACGTTGTTGTGAAAGTGTTTTTGCGTGAAAGTTATAGCAACTTGAGTCATGATGATGGTGGTAATCAGAGTATTGCAGCCAATGAAGAAGCCCATGGAAGTTAGGCTCTACAAATTGATGGATTTGGTGCAGGCTTTCCTATGGTTGCTGATGCACATGGCAATCATAACATCGGCAGAGTGATGGCTGAGATTACTATGCTTCTGGTAGTCTTGCTGCTGAGGGTGTTTTCATGAGTACTCATGGTCCTCTACATGAGCTTTCTGGTGGTATTGTGGCTGGGTCTTTGGACATTCTAGTTGATGAATCTGGTGGGGTCTCTATGATGGATGATGCTCTTCATAACATCGACAAAGTGGTGATTGATCTAGGTATTCTCGTTGATAAGGATATATCTATGGGTGCTCATGGTCATATACCTGGGTTTTCTAGAGGTATTATTTTGAATAATGACTCACTTCATGGTGGTTATGTGGGAGTATGCAGGTGCATGGGTGAATCATCAACGTCTACTGCTGGCAAAGATGTGAGGGGAGGTCATAGTCTTAACCTTTCATTGACCTCTAATGCATATTTGAAAGATAAAGGTAAGGGCACTCTCAACTCATTATCTTTGAATGATCATAGTGTTATCAATGAATTAGATAAATTTCCTCCTTTGCGGTCTGAATCTAAGAACTGTGAGGGGTCTCTTGTAACCCCTAATTGTTGGGACCCAGAAAGCCCATGGATCTTCTTTTTGGAGCAAAAGAATTCCAGAATAGTGTTTGTTATTTTGACAATTTGGACATTACACCAACTAAAACAATCAATGGCAGATGTTGTGTGCAAATTGAACTGGAGCTCATTAAGTCTTGCTTTGAGAAATGGGAAAATTGGCTCCTAGGGTATTTCCTGGGACATAGACCAGAATGGATGTATATAAAAGGGATGTTACAGAAGACGCGGAGGCTCAAGAATGAGCTTGAAATATTTTCTATTGGTGATGGGTTCTTGATATTTAGATTTAAATCAAAATAGGAAATAGAAGTAGCACACATTGGTGGCCCTTGGTTTGTAAACAAAACGTACATGACAGATTGTCCCAGTGTGGATAAAATTGCAAACCTTCCACTCATTTTCTGAGAGCTAAGGATTATATTTTGTATTGCGTCAAGTGTAGGAAGGCCCATTTTTATGGACAAACCTACAAAATTGCGATCGCGACCAATGATCTGTGTTGCAATGGATGTGAGTAGCTCATGTTTAATGGATGTGTGGTTTGATATCCTGAACAAGGAGTACTAGCAAAAGATTGTATACGAGTTTATACCATCCACTTGTTCAAGATGTAATAGAATTTACTTATGGTGGATTTATGCCGATAGAAAGGTAAAGCAGCTCAAAGAAAGGCAAAAAATTATAGTGGAATAGTTATTGTGTTACCCTCGGGAGAGGAAGGATGGAAAGTCGTCAAAGGTAGAACACAAATGATTTATAAAAAGATGGAATTAGTGATTGATTATAATACCTTTCAGGCCCTAACTGAGGAAAAAGAGCTGGGGGATCTGACTGCATTGGGGATCACTCGGGCTTGTTGCATGGTGATGGAGTTTTGAATGGTGTGGCATTGGATATGTCTTGTGTTGACGAGGATATCATAAATGCTAATAGTTTGCACAAAGAGAAAGTAGAGAGAGTGACAGGTGCTGTTCATAATCTGAGCGATTCGCAGATTAAGGTTTTGGAAGTTGCTGAGTCGGGTGATATTGTTGAGATTGAGATGCCATCGTCTAGTAATGGTGAGGGTGAACTTGCATCTACGGCTGTCTTACCCTCTGATGAGCGCAGTTGTGTCCAAGAAGACTTACATGGGGATTCCCATCAGATTAAGATTTCAAATGATGTTGCTTCTTTAAAGGACAAGTGTAGCATGGACTTGGTTAGTGCAATCATGTGCAATAAATGATGAGCGTTCCATGTCCTCAGCCGAATTGAAGTTTAGAATGCTCTATGCTAGATAGAGCTAATAAGGTGAAAGGTCCTAATAAACGTATGCAAGATCATATTCCTAGGGAGGGGGTAAATAAACCACTGACGCAGTCTCAAATGAAGAGATATATAATAGTTATTGGTGGCAAGAAGGGGGATTCTCTTAAGGCACATTGTCTCCCAATTTCCACAGAAAGTAAGGGTTCCCTTAGTAAGCACTCAAACTAATACAATTTCCTATGTCTGTTGTTGTTTGGAATGTAAAGGGCCTTCAAGGCCCGAGTAGATTTTATGATATTGTTACTCTTAGAAACCAGCAAAATATTGGTCTTTTATTTCTTTTAGAGACTAAATTGCCTACGGAGTTGAATCGGGTATGGTAAAAAAAATGCTGGGTTTTTACAAAAATTTCATTGCAAATGAGATTAATGAAAGATCCAAAATTATGATGCTATAGAATCCATTGATATATTCAGTTAATGTGTTGGATGTTAATGATCAAATGATATCAGTAAAAGCTACTAGAATTTGCAATGGTCGTCTATCTATAATTTCAGGGCTAGATGCCTTTAATTCAGTATCTTAAAGAGCCTTGTTGTATAATCATATGAGAACTGTGGGGGCAGCTATTTCATAGCCTTGGTTAGTGAGGGAGGATTTCAATGCTTTATTACATAGCTCAAAAAAGATGGGAGGGTGCAGCTCTTTACCATTAGACTAGGGTGACTTTGCCCAAGTCATGACGAATTGTGTTGTATCTAACCTGGGAGTTGTCAGGGGATGTTTTTCTTGGTTTAATAGTCAGATCAGCAGGAGGTGCATAAGAAGTAGATTACATCGTGCAATAGCAATTATTGATTGGGTTCTGGCTTTTTTAGAATCCAAGGTGGAGGTTCTTCCCAAAGCCAATTATGATCATTGTCCGATAATGGTAACAGTTTCTGATGAGGGACTGGTCGGTCCAAAACCATTTAAATATTTCTCGATGTGGGAAAAACACCCTGGCTTTATAGATATAGTCTCTATATCATGGCAAGTTAGAGTTGGGGGCACGGCCATGTACAAGTTTGTGACTAAACTAAAAAGATTGAGGGCTGATTTGCGTACATGGAATAAGGAGGTCTTTGGTCATGTTAGTAAATCTAGTATGACGGTTAGACTCCAATTATCTTCTTTACATCATAGATTAATTTCAACTCACTTGAATGAGGCATTGATGTTAAAAGAGCAGGAGAGTACCTAGAGGGTTCAAATGCTTTTGGGACATGAGAAGAGACTATGGAGAAAAAAATCTAGACATAATTGGCTTAAGAACAGTGATTCCAATACCAAATTCTTCCATCTTTGCACTGTGATTCAACAAAGAAATGACATGATCATATCGCTGAAAGATCAGATTGGGGATTTGCTAGCTTTTGAAGATGATATTGATAAACATATGATCAGTTTTTTTGATGACTTGCTTGCTCAACATAGTGATATTGATACCATTGTGACATATATGTTTCTACCTCCATGTTTATTATCTTTGGATCAGACAACAAAGTTAGTCGAAGCAGTCACTATATAGAAAATTAAAGCCACTATTTTATAAATGAGAGTGCTCCTAGACCGGACAGCTTCTCAGTGCAATTTTATAAATCCACCTAGGAGTTCATTAATAAAGACTTGTACATGACCCTCAAGGACTTCTTTGGTACAGGTAAGCTTCTAAAGCAGATTAATTATACTTTCATATGTTTGATTCCTAAGGTGGATACCCCCTCTGTTATGAAGGATTTTAGATCTATTGGTTTGTGTAATGTCCTTTATAAGATTATCAGTAAAATAATCTCGAAGTATCTTAGAGTTGTCTTTGAGGAGTTCATTGACCCTAGGCAGGCTGCTTTCTTGAAGGGTAGGCTTATTTAAGATAATATTCTAATGACAAATGAGATTATGTCTCTTTGCTATAAAAATTCAGCTCGTCCTAAAATGTGTATGCAGATTGATCTAAGTAGTGCATATGATAAAGTTTCTTAGGAATTTATTGTGAGGAGGTTACATGCTTTGGATTTTTCAGATTTATTTATTTTATGAATTCATCTATGTATTTTGACTATCTCTTTTTCTGTTTTGATAAATGATTCCCCTAAAGGGTTTTTCAAGGGAAGAAGAGGTCTGAGACAAGGAGATCCTTTATCCCCCTACTTATTTCTGCTAATCATGGATTTCTTTAGTATGCAACTAGACCAAGCTATGTCGCAGGGATTGATACCCAGAGCCTTCCCCTCTAAGTGTGATTATGGGATTTCTGACTTATTTTATACTGATGATGTCGTAATTTTTTGTGAGGCATCTTATGCATTTGCCTCTGCAATAAAGACAATTATCACTAATTTTGATAGTACTGCTGGTCAAATGCTAACCTCTACAAAGAGCAAGGTTTTCTTCTTTAGGGTTCCACATGGCAGTCGAGCACGGATCTTGAGAAAGCTGGGGTTCAGTGAGGATTCCTTACCTGTGCATTATTTGGGTCTACCTCTATTTCATGGCCATCTCCGGCATAGTTATTGTCAAAGCCTGGTTAGAAAGATGATCGATACGATAGGTACATGGCAAGCCTTATGTTTATCTTATGTAGGACGTCTCCTGATACTTAAGTCAGTCCTTAGTACTTAAGCTATTTTCTAAATATTATCTTTTATGCTGCCAAAGAAAACATCTAACATAATAGAGAGGCTTCAGAGGAACTTTCTATGGGTAGGAGTTACAGAAAATAAGGGGGTTCATCTTGTTAAGTAGATGACAATTTGGCTCCCTCAAGAGGAGGGAGGCCTAAGGATAAGGAAAATGCAGACTTCAATATTGCAAATATGATAAAGCTGGCATGTAGGATTTTGTTGCTAAGAGGGGCTGTTCTCATGTTTGAAGGGCATTTATATCTGTTTATCACAACTAAAGGATAATGTCCAATGGTGTATTAGGAATGGGCAGAGAGTGGATTTCTTGATGGATCCTTGGCTATCAGAGCAGTCAATCTGGGACTCTTTATCGATGGTAACCCACAATCATGGACACTGTCTTCACATCTTTCAACTTTACTAAATAATATATGGGGTGATGTGGAGTGATATATTCTTCCCTTGCAGTCTAAGGATGATTCATTGACATGGACACATTCTGCCAATGAAACTTTCTCAATTAAATCAGCATGGAATTTTATTTGATATAAAAGCTCATCTCAAACCTTATTTCGTGCTCTTTGGTCTTCAAAATGTCACCCTCAGGCTAAGTGGTTTTCATGGTTAGCTATGCATAATCCGTTACTGAATTCATCCATATTTTAGCAGTGATGCATACACATGGCTACTAATTTCCCTTTTCGTAGAAACAACGAGGACAATCTATGTTACCTCTTGTTTCATTGCCCCTTTTCATTGGTTGTTTGGCGATCTTTCACTTGGCGATGTGGCAAGAGATTTGTGCCTGGTACTACTGTCCTTGATATTATTCGTTGGTAGTTAGCCTTTAAATTCGAATCACAGGGGTTACTTGACATCTGGATGGCTATTTTTTTCACAACAATCTGATATCTATGGGAGGAGCAGAACAAATGACTCTTTAGATTTAACGCTCTAAGGAGGGAGCAAGTTGTAATACGTATTACTACACATGTCGAGGCTCTAGCAGAAGTTAAAAAATGGGCTTTCCATATGTCAAAAAAGGGGGTTATTGAAAACTTATAGATCAATTGGCACCAACAGAAATCCTCAATCCCAACCGCATGGTCATTTCCTGAGGTTCAGTGTTATAAGTTGAATATTGATGGTGCGTCCTTGCACAATCTTGGTTTCGCGGGAAGGGGTGAGGTCATAAGAGCTAGCAATGGTGGATTTGTAGCAGTGTTTGCTAAACACGTTGGAGTTGCTTCTAATAATTATGTAGAATTTCAAGCCTTGAATAAAGTATTCTGTTAGTTATCCATATAGGTTGCTTCCCGATACAGATAGAAAGGGATTCATCTTTGTTAATAGATATTATTCATGATCGTTGCAGCGCCGCATGGAAATGACGAACAATAGCTAACAATTGTTCAAGGCTCTTGGCACATATGTAGACTATTGGTCATATTTTTCGAGAGGCCAATATGGTAGCTGATGCTCTAGCTAATAAAGCATCAGCTTCTACAAGTGCAACAATTTGGCGCCGTCGTCCGCCAAACTTCATTTCTCTTCTATTATTATATGATTTGACATAATTGTCCTATCATAGGGTTGTAAAATAGTATGTTCTTCCTTTTCCTATTAATGAAAGATCCGGGTAGGGGACCTTCTCCCCCACTGACTTACCCAAAAGAAATCCATGAAGTTTGTCCCAAGGACCAAGTCAAGCTTGCCTATCTTTTCAATGCATCCGAATTCTAAATCCTACTGCTAAACTACCAAGAAGTGAGAGAGTAACTGCCAAAGAGATGGTTAATTTTGGCAAGAAATTGATGTAGGGGAAGAGAGGGGAAGAGGATTAAAAACCAAAGAAAAAAAAAAGGCTGAGAGATTATACTCTTTCTCTCGGCTTGCAAAAGAATCTCCTATGAAGAACCTAAAACATAATTCTCATTTTTTTGGTTTTTTTTCTTCATTTATGATAGAAAATCCTAAACATCAACTATGAAACTAAGTTGGGGGAAACTCTAATAATTATTAAATCCTTGTTCCTCATCGTCTCAGAATTTAACATTATCCTCAATTCTCCACAACAATAAAAAGAAACAAGTACATTTAGCATAACAACAAAACTAATGGCATGTTTGGTTCGCATGAAAATATTTTCTAGATAATATTTTCACATAAAAAATTCTCTCATGCGATCAAGTGTGAGAATATTTTTACATTAATAGTTGCCAATTTGTGTGCAAGATGCATTAAGATCAATTGATATGAAAATATTCCCACACTTGACCGCACGAGACAATTTTTTTCGTCTGATAATGTTTTCTAGAAAATATTTTCACACGAACCAAACGTACTATTAAAGTAAAATATAACCAAGTTTTAGTCTCCAAAAAATCAACAATAGAGCAAATAAAAAAGGGTGTGGTTTCTATAAAGTTGCAACCTTAAACAATCCAAGTAAGACTCACCTCTAAATTTTATCATAATATGTAATTTTATTGTTAAAAATTCTTAGGATTATCTCAAAATCTATTTTCATATTTAATTATATAATTTTAAAATCCAAGAATATTTAAAATCAAGTAGATCCATAAACATATGGAAATCTTGAAAATGGACGGTCTAGATAATGTGTTGCAAGATGCATTATTTATTGCACTCAAAATATATATATATTTTTTTCATATTCTTATATCTTGATACCAATATGATCAATTAGAAGGTTTTTCAACATTAAAACAATATTTTCCAATAGATTTTTGAGGTGCATCTGTAATTCTACATTTTAAGGTCGCAACATTACATAAACTTTTTCCAATACAAAATGGATTATACAATGAGACCATTTACCTTTGGTATATGGAAGTTACAATTACTTGCAACCATATGTTATGAAATTTGCTAGCTTGGATGTGCCACAAAATTCGAGAAATTTTCTTTGGAACTTTGAGCTTGGTCAATAAATAAATGCAGCCACCCAATTTTACATCCAATGGTTAAGATTAATTGTGACCACCTTGTACCAAAGGAAAACTAAACTAGTGCATTAGAAAGAAATATTAATTCAAGGCTTCCGTTGATGAAGAAAACAATCCACATAATTGCTTTATTTGGTGAGTGGATTAGATCAAGAGTCCATCAATGTCTTTCCTCATTGGTAATGGGTAAGATATGTGTTACGAGACTTGTTGAAGTCCACTGGCCCTATGGGTGAGGCCGAGTTATTGTGTACAATTTGGGGTACATATCAAAATTTTAAAAATTGCAAAAAAAATGTCAAAAATTTAGGAATGTTATTAAACTTTTTGTATCAGTGAGTCCTTTTTTTTTTTGGAAATAGTTTATATAGAGCCGAGGCTTTAAATAATCAAATTAGATCACCTCAAAAATTTCACTAGAAGAGGTTGTTTTGATGCTCAAATATCCTCAAATTGATCATCTCGCCATCAAGATGCATGGACATGAGAAAAAAAATGGATTTCAAGTTTTGAAAATAGTGCATCTTGTTATGTATTTTTGGACCCTCAATTTTCAAGATTTTCAAGTTTTTGTAGATATGCACAATCTACACTATTTTTTAAGCTTTAAATTTTATAATCAAAGATGAAAATATATTTTAAGGCTATCACAAAGATTTCCAGTATTCAAACTACATTTCTCGACACTACTTGAAGGTGGGCTTTACTTTGATTGTTTAGAGCGTCGGCTCTATACAAACTGCACTGTTTTTCTTCTTCTTTTTTACCATAATCCTTTTTTTTATTTTTTTGAATTTTTTAAAAGGAAATGCGTACTATGAGACTGTTATCTTTAGTATAAGAAGGTGACAATTAATCCTAACCATTAGATGTCTAATTGAATAGCTTGGGGTGTGTCACGAAGTTCAAGAAATTTATGTTGGGCATTGAATTTAGTCCCAAGTACATTTATAACCATTTGATTTAAAATTTAGTAGACAAGAATGGTTGTGGCATCCTTGTACTAAAAGTAAATGATCTTTTTGTATATTTTTCCTTTTTTAAATATCCTCAAATATAAAATAAAAAAATAAAAATAAAAAATTTCCTACATCTATTTTTCTATACTTTTTTAACTTATTTTGATTTGTTAAGGTTGCTTTCAATTTTTATTTTAGCTTTCTTACCATTATTTTTTTGTATATTTTTATATTTTATATTTTTCTAAGGTTTTGGGCCCTATAAAAGAAGTGTGAATACACAAGCAAGTCCATTCAAACTCCCCTGAGTCAACGCGTCGGCCGGCCAAAGACCTGAGTACCTTGGCCGAGATGAATTTATAATCCTTGGTAAGATGTATGAGTGGATCTGCAAACTGCAAAAAATATTGCATCAAATGCACACACGGTTTGCGAATGCATCATGGTTAACTACTCACGAAGAACATCATGGCTCGTATTTATTTTTCTGCCTTTCATGTAGTTACTTAAATATCATAATGAGAGAACAGAAGAACGCCCCTAAAGATGAAGGAAAATATTCTTTTCACACAATCGAGGAGATGCATGGGAAAAGTTTATATAGAGCCTAGGCTCTAAACAATCAAATTAGAGCCTACCTTAAACTTTCACTAGAAGAGGTCGTTTTGATGTCCAAATGTCATCAAATTGATCATCTCCACATCAAGATGGATGGACATGAGAAAAACATGGATTTCAAGTTTTATAAATAGTGAATCTTGTAACATATTTTTGGATCGTCAATTTTCAAGATTTTCAAGTTTTCATAGATCTGCTCAATCTATACTATTTTTTAAGCTTTAAATTTTATAACTAAAGATGAAAATATAATTTAGGACTAGTACAAAAATTTCCAGTATTGAAACCATATTTCTGGATACTATTTGAAGGTCGGCTCTAATTTGATCGTTTAGAGGCCTAGCTCTATACAAACCAATCCTTAGTTAAATACTTTTCTGTTATGGCATTTCATAAAATCCGTTGTAGTCTAGTTGGTTAGGATACTCGGCTCTCACCCGAGAGACCCGGGTTCGAGTCCCGGCAACGGAAGTTATTTTTATTGCTATCTTTTAATTTCGAACATTTCTTTTAATTTCGAACATTTCTTTTAATTTCGAACATTTCTTTTAATTTCGAACATTTCTTTTAATTTCGAACATTCCTTTTAATTTCGAACATTCCTTTTAATTTCGAACATTTCTTTTATCGTTATCTTTTAATTTCGAACATTTCTTTTATTGTTATCTTTTAATTTCGAACATTTCTTTTATTGTTATCTTTTAATTTCGAACATTTCTTTTATTGTTATCTTATAATTTCGAACATTTCTTTTAATTTCAAAAATTTCTTTTAATTTCGAATCTTTCTTTTAATTTGAAACCTTTTAACTCTCGTGTCTGTATATTTCTTTTAATATGGAACCTTTCTTTTAATTTGAAACCTTTTAACTCTCGTGTCTGTAAATTTTCTTTTAATTTGAAACCTTTTAACTCACGTGTCTGTAAATTTTCTTTTAATTTGAAACCTTTGAACTCTCGTGTCAGTAAATTTTCTTTTAATTTGAAACCTTTTAACTCTCGTGTCTGTAATTTTCTTTTAACATGGAACCTTTCTTTTAATTTGAAACCTTTTAACTCTCGTGTCTGTAAATTTTCTTTTAATTTGAAACCTTTTAACTCTCGTGTCTGTAAATTTCTTTTAATATGGACCTTTTGACTCTCGTGTCTGTTTAATCAAAGTAATGACAATGATAGCGATCAAGCCCTTTTTTCTTTTTCTTTTTTTTTTTTTTTTTTTTTTTTTTTCATTTCTACAGTATTAGTAAATGTACTGGTTCTGTAAATAGT
>NW_006499296.1:838560-856395 GCF_000471905.2 Amborella trichopoda | reverse complement strand
ATATTCTTTCAATCTAAATATTGAGGGTAAGTGATTCGTATGAAGTGAAGGTGTCTACTCTCTCTCTTTCTCTCTCAAAGTACCCAACCCAGGGTTTCCAATTCTAACATAGTATCATAGCGTTGTTCAACCTTCTCCATCATTTTTCATCAGCATAATCAATCTCTCATCTCATCACCATCTCTAATTTTATACAAGCTCTATCTTCTTCGATTGTCGCCTCCTTGAGATATGTCATTGTCCCCTTCTCTAAACAATATCACAGCCATCCGTCTAAATATCTTGACATCTGCTGGTGTTTCTCTCCCTTACTATTGGAATCACCTTCCATCTTTTTCTACTTACTCTCTCACTCATCTAACATTTCTCTCTCTCATCAAAATTCCCCTCTTTACCTCATTTTCTTCTTCCTCTTTATCTTTCATCTCATAACGTCAATCTTCCTCTCTCATAAAAGTTGGAGGTGTTTGTCTTCTTCTTTAAAAGGTGAACATTGTCTTCTTCTTGGCTATTTCCATCTATCAAAAAGAAAGTGGTACTAGTGTTTGTCTTCACCTTACCTGGTCTTTCACTTCTTTCACCTTACCTATTCTCTCTCTCATCGTCTTTGGTAGCTCTAAAGGAACTTCGGCTACACTTGTATCGATCCTATCTCTAGAAGGCTCAACAAACTTCAGCACTATAGATACCAAAGTAATTCCTGAAGGGTCCAACAATAGTTCGGTTGTCTAAGTTCCGAAGTTGTTTTTGTCCAACAGTACTTCGGCCCTCTAAGTTCCGAAGTTATTTCTGGAATTTGGATTTGCAAGTGGCTTTAGGTTCCAAAGTAGTTTCTGAAAACAGTTTTAGTACCAAAGTAATTTTGAATATCTTCTGAAACCTCATTCTAAGTCATGGCTTCACTAAAATTTCCATCTTTTATATCTATTAAACTGAGTTGAGACAAACTACCTCAAATAGAAGGCCCAAGTCTTGAATTGTATTGAAGGTTTAAACGTCGAAGGTCATCTTGATGGGTCTAGTCGACCACAAAGTGAGTATATTCTCGAGGGACCAAAAGAAATTGATGATAACAACTCTGAATTGCTAAAGGATCCCACCAAGAGAGAAATTAATCCTAAAGCTTTAGAATGACAAATGAAAGACAAAACATTATTGAGTTAGCTACTGTCTACTCTTTCAGATAACTTGCTTATTGAGGTAATGCACTTGAAGACATCGCAAGAAGTCTAAAAAACTATATAATACATATCAAAGAGAAACCTTTGCCAATGTCCTTTAGGTCAAGACTGAATTGATCAATTTACAAAGAGGATCTCAATCAATGACTGAATACTTAAATAAGTTCAAAACCATATAAGACCACCTTGCAGCAATCGATAGTACAATGAGTGATCAATATATGGGTTTTTATACACTCAAAGTTCAGGTACGGGTCCGGGTCTCTCCCTCTAGCCATGTAGGAGCAAAAATCAAGTACAAGTCCAAGTCCCGGGTGGAAAGTGTTCCCTCAGGTACAACTACAGATACTCAAATTTTGGACCTATCAAGTACGGGTCCAAATCCAGATACACTGTTCTATTTCGAGTCCAAGTACAAGTCTTACTAGACCGGCCCTAAGCAAAGCAGATAATGTAGATTCATGATTTACATCTAGGATAAATAGGAAACCTCTCTACAAGAGAAGTTTTTCTTTTGACCGTGCAACTTTTCCCATATTTGTTTCCTAGAAAAGTGGCGCATGAAAGGAACATCGTCATACGATGAGAAAATTGCTTCATACTTTACATGGTGCGAAGCCAATTTCCCCTCTCGAAAATCTTTCCTATATATGGCTTTCCACCAGAAGATAAAAAACATGCCCCAAGTATTTTAAAGGTAAGATCTAAAAACTATCCCAGGAAAAGCTTTACGGGCTATCGAACGTTCAAAAAGGACACCCAATTAAAATAGGAAACAGAGTGCAAAAGCGTTTTCTTTTTTAAGTCAAATTTAGAATTTCATGTTATTTTTAAATTTTCTAGATCACCTAAATTATGAATCTCCATTAATTCGGATTCAAAATCCATCTTTAACATGGACTTCAGAGGAAGACACACGTACATAGATGAGTAAGCAGGCTCCTGGAAACCCCATCGGTGCAGGGACAAGAACAAACGAACAAAAATTAAAAGAAAAATAAATTAATAAGGCCCGCCAGGCTGGGCCAGGCCAAACTGGGCCAATACCGGCCTTAGCCTGGCCCTCAGGCCACATTTCATGGCCCAGGTCCAACTTTTTGGGCCCAGGCCACCGGCCCCACTGCCAGCCCTATCTGATAGGGGATATGCATGTTTAAAACAACTTTTAACTTTCTATACCATCTCACTCTGCAATTGATACGTTGAACAAAAATTCAAAATCTGGAATACCCCCGGCTTCCCCCTTTAAAAAGACCCTTGGGGGGTTAAAGAAAATTCATGGATCATTTAGCCAGAAACAAAGAAAAAGAATCAATTACTCAATTAATACAAAACGCAGCCCTAGGATTTTACTCATAGCTCTGTGATACATAACTCTCTTTCTCTGAACCCAAAATCATTCGCCGGAATTCCTCCACTTACCCTAATTCTAACAGAAAAAATGCCCCTCAATAGTATCCGTGTTCAACTCCCTAGCTCATGATTCACCAAAAAAAAACCCTCTAGCTCATACAAGCAGAGTCTTGAACGAAACGAAATAAAACACACTCATACTAAGACCAGCAGAAAACCCAAGGTTGGCAGATACCAGCCATGGCCTTGCTATACACTCTACCTGATGCAGAAGCAACATATACAAACTAAACCAGAAAAAGGTTACATATACCCAAATAAAGATAAATATTGCTATATGTTATTTCTCCTGTACGATAGAGAGCGACCGAGAAAGAGAGAGAGAGAGAGAGAGAGAGAGAGAAGAGAGAGTGTCTCATGAAGCGCCATCATCATCTGAGACAAATGAACCAAGGGCACCGTCTCTATACACCTCAAATTCGCCAAGGCTCCATCGGCAAATGAGGTGTAGCCGGAATGTAGCCATCTCAAGCCCCAACAGACGCTGCAACCCAAACACGACAAATCAGCTTTGAAACATGTAGCCAGAATGGGCATTCCAATTATACAGAGGATTCATGCATATAGTGTTGATGACTCTCATTCTCGTGATTCCTCTGGCAAGGTGATTAGTTGAGAGATTTGCAAAAGCTCGTCTCAAGAGATTCTCAAGAAACTTTCAAATAATAAGAATAGCAATAAAAGAAAAGGCCAAAAGCTTTAAAATAAATGAAGAGAAGTTACTTTCCCTATACATAATTCCCTTTAAAAAATCCTGGTTTATATAAATTAACTGCTTTTCTGATAGTTTTTATAAAACGTTCCTATGATATAAGAAAGTAATAGTCCATTGGAAGATAGTACACTCCCCTTTATGACTTTGGAACTTGTGAAGTCATATTTGTCTTACTCATATTTTTCAAAGAAATACAGGAACAACCCCACAGTTCAGGAAAATATACTTTTTCCCCCTCTTTTACATTTTGCAAGATTTCCTGGAAAAAAAAAAGTAATGGGAAAGTGAGAGAGATAAACTAAACAAACCAGTATGCGAGCAGATTCAGGCGATATGGGCTTTCCTTCTTCACACACGACAAAGTCCGCCACTAGTTCCAATGTACCTGCACCCTCGGAGTACGACTATAAATCAGCTAGCCCAGGAAAAAAAGTATAAATAACTTAACCCTCACCAATCAAAAAAAAAAAAGATTCATGAACCCCCTCCCCCAAAAAAGTTTAACCAATTTATTAAATAGTGGAGATATATGCATCTTAGAGAGAGAGAGAGATGCTCACCTTTATTCAAGCGAACAGGCATTCCCTGCTTACGCAAGAATGGCTCCATCTCGTGTGTGAACTGCTCAAGAGGGCCTTCTTTCAGCTCGACCTGAAATGCATGAGCCTGTTTATATCCGCATTTTACTTTACATAACAGCTTCAAATCACAGATCAGATACAGCCTGTATATATTTCTGTATAATTTCACATACGTTATGTATGACACGTAGGTAGATCCTTATATTTCATTTTCATAAATAAAAAGCAAAAGAGCTCAAGTAAGACATGGTAAGGAAATTATAATGTACTACAATGGATTATGGTGTGTGGCAGTCCAAGGTCATCCAATGAAATTTTGGCACAAGTACACGCAGATTATGCAGCAAGATACCAGAAACGTTGGGTTTGGATCATTAGGCAGCAGTGAGGAATGATCCCGATATAAACCTATGGTAGAATATATAGAAGAATTTGCTACATATATATAATTATCACAAAAAGAAAGCAATTATCTTGATTAAAAACAAAGAGAGAGAGCCATCTGTGGCCTGCCACTGATCCCCGCAAAGGGGCCTAATAGCAAGGCAAAGGTACACAACCTAGCAGAAAATTCAATGCTCCCTAGACCCTAAACTACTGGCCCTTGAATGAAGTGCCAGTAAATTCATACCACAAACCATCTGATGATTTCAATAAAACAATGAATGCTTTAGTGAAACATTAAGTAATATGGTTATTACTTATTAGTAGTTTGGAAGGCGAAGCTCTTATCATTGTTAAGAAGGAATGCTCTTATTTAGGATGCTCTTATCGAATATTCTCTTCCACTACACATCAATTTTCATCATGTCCTCAGATGAGATAAGAATCCGAGAAGACCGATAATCTAGCTGCATCAAGGGGAGAGACTTCATTTCTTTCGTCCCTTCCATATTTTTCTTCTAAGAGAACTCAGATTAGGCATGGACATCGAGAAACGGGTGGTTTAGGTACTATGAAGCTGAAGGGAATCAGCCTGATCGTATAGACTTGCTAGGTTTGTTTCAAATAGATGATTGAAAGTAAAAAAGTTCCTCTATTGGTAACTTTATTATTAGTTGCACATATGTTCAGTTATTTGGATAAAGGAGAATTCTTCTACTATAAAAATATATACATTCAAGGATTCTGCTCATAAAAATTTCAATCTAGTGATCCTGTAAAGCACAACGGAATAAGAATTTCTTTTATCCAGTGTCAAACAAGGATAATTTCAGGTCATTACCGTTTCTTTTGCAACAGAACCAGTCCTAGCAAAGTCATGTTCTTCATAGGCCTCAAACAAGCTGGAATAGAAATATAAGAATAAGTTCCAAAAAGAATTCTTTGAATAATGGAATAAAAAGTCAAAAGTATTTCATTTAAGAATGAACAGAAGTACAATAACATGTCAAATTTAATAACTTAAAGTATACATTGCAATGAGAAGATCATAATAAAGAATATAATGAATAAGAAAATCGCAAAAGAAATTGTTCCCAAGGACATAAGAAATTATTCAAAATGAGTCATTAGTCAATTTATTAACAATTGAAGGCAAACCAGTTCTCTTTCTAATGGCACAAGCCACCGTATACATGTACACTGCTAGGCATAAAGGAGCCATTGCTATTCTACAGTCTTCTTTGGACAAAAATCCAACAATCCCATACTAAAAGGAAGCACAAACAAATCCAGCCCAAAAGAATCAAAATTTGTGCATCTAAAATTAGTTCAACATGCTGATCACTTGTTCCTATACATGAATGTCTTCGTTTGTGATGGAAGCAACTAGATACAGACTGTTAAACAAATCAAGCGAAATTAAGCATGCCGTATTTCTCTCCATTCCATTGTTGAATGCAGGTGGATAAAGCCAAAATCTACATATACTTCAAGTCGAGGCTAATAGACATCCTCTTGCATCATACCGTATAAAAACACATCAAGATGGAAAAGTGACCACATACAAGAACAAGAACACATATTAGAAATGATAATATCAATCCTACCTAGAACACAAAAGGTCTCATAACAATCAACTCCACGAATCAATAGAAGACTTTGGTCACCAAGAGAACTCCATATTATTCAATAGGTTAGAGGCATTGAATGAGTTAGATTTCAAAGACACAGGACACCAAGCTTTGGTTTAAAGCAGAGGGCCTAAGGTCCAAGCCTAGATCATCTATGACATATTGAATTCTTCATTTGTACTCATTAGAATGGCAGCAGATTTGGAGACCATGTTCTTTATTGTTGGATGAATTTGGTCAGAAGAGTTTCACGCTCCACAGAGGAGCATCCATAAGTATGCATCAGACATTAGATAAAGATAAAGAACACAATCCATGATGGTAAAATCATGACAAAAAATGGCTCATAAAGGAAGTATCAAGATTAGTCACAAAGGTTAATGATATGGACAACATAAGCCATAATTCTACTTTGACCAAATAACGAACAAAAAACCAGAAATAAAGGAGCCTGTGATTTTCACCAGGCTAAGTCAAATCTTAAGAAGGCAGTCAAGCAACAATTGCGCATTTACTGCATGTTTTTCACATTATTGTAAAACTAAATCCAAAGTTCATAAGGCCCATTTGCTATTTCTTACTGTTCCATGCATGAAATAGTAACGCCTAGGAAATCTAAAACAACCATAGCACAAATGCAGTAAAATATTTGCAAGTTTACCTCTGGACTTTGTCTTTAGGAAGATTAGTACAAACAAGGCCAGTGTTTCCTTGAAGAAACTGCAGACAAATTTTAGAAATTTCATAAGGTTAATGTTACTGTATACAGTTATGCAAAAAGTCGATCTTATTCACAAAACGATATATACACAGATACATAACCGAATTTACCTTTTGTTGTGAATAATGGAACTTACATATAAATAACTTAACTTACCTTGGAAACTTCATGAATGCCTTCTTTGACTTCATCCGCAGCAGTTCGTCCCAAGGCAATTTGCATAACTTTATTTGAGCCAAGGAAAAATCTGAGAAGTGATGGATGCATTATTGAAATAAAATAAAATGTTTAATCGAATTGTTGAACAAAAATAGATCCATTTAAATTTTATTTATAAGCAGGAGTACAAGATTTATCTCTATAGGCATTCCAGTCAAATGGACTTGAATTAGCTGCTGTTAAGACAAACAACACCTAAACCATAAATTATATTAAAGATCTTCAATTTCATGAAATCAAACTCATTTTCCAGGCGGCGGAGAATATCTTTTGAGCCATTTGATCATGTTGATGGAGTTGAATTCGATAAGAGTAGAGCCCTAAACTCCTTGTCGGAAATTTTAAACCTAAAAGAGGCAAAAGGTAGTTTATTGCCCAACAATGTTTATCATATCTCTATATCCAACATTTATCATGAAACACTCAATTATTCCCTCTTTGCAGATACCCTTCATAGAGGCTTGGAAAGCTGCCCACACAATACTTATACCCCTCCTGCTGCATTTCATGCCACCTCATTTTTGCACTGTGCCACTAACAAAGAGAGAGCAAATATATCATACAGAAAAAGGGAATGATAAACATCTTGGAGGCTTAAAGGGCTATAAATATAAATGCACATTGAGGATATTAAAGAGTGTCAGAGGTTTATTGCAGTAATATCAGAGGTTTATTGCAGGTAATGGTCAGAGATGGTGCTTTTTAAATAAAGTTAACGATAATATTTAAAAGTAACAAGAGTAACAAGAGTAATGGCATCCCCCTGGTTGGGCGACCCATACATTTCAAAATGAGATATCTTTAGCACTCTATACAAAAAAGTGGTTGGATAACCCATTAGAATAGTATGAACACAAAAAATACAGGACTGCAGCTCAAAAAGTTGCCAAAATGGTCGTCATTTCTAGAGTTGGCTCTGTGTTTCGCAACGCTATGAGCTTCATGGTTTGCCTCGCACCATGTATGCTGCTATGAGATGTGTACTGGCCTGCATAAATCAAAATTTGGTCAAAATTATGCTTTAGTCGCCATGGGCAGTTTGATGCTCGTGATGCTGGATGACTTCTTGAGAGTCGCCCTCAACTACTACATGGGTTGTCCATTCTGGATTTAAATCTTTTGATGCCCTCCATAAGGGCATGCCTTGGCTGTTGTGGATTCAATGTGGACAACAGACCCCGAACAAGAGAGTAGGGCCCTTCATTCCTGATCTTTGAAATGGCCACGATAGCCCGCCGGACCTGGGTTACCAAGAGGGAAACGATCAAAGTTGAGCTTAATGTGGCCTTGATCTAGGGAATTCCATATTGAAGACCTAGGGATTTGAGTAGGTGTGATTTCTTGCAAGGGCCGGCCAGTTGAGAAGGAAATTTGTGGTTGCCTGGTGTTTGAATTCCTGTTCGTTGCCAAAAGATACAAAGCGTTGATGCAATCCTTTAATACATAGGCTGTATTATTTCCCTTCAGAGGTTCTAGAGTTTCTTTCGATCCAAATCACCCATAAAGTGGCCGCAACTGCTGCTCTCCAAAGGATTAGGCCAGCAGCTGGAACCTTTTTTTGGTTGTTTTTTTTTTTTTTTTTTTTTCGGGGGGGTGTGGGGGAGGGGGGAGGAGGAGAGAATACCCTAGGAAAACGTGTGGGATAGATGGCAGCATTACCCATAACCAGTTGAAGAGTTGTATGAGGTTGGCCCACATCCAAGAAGCCACCACAATGTATGAAGAGGAGTTCAATGGTTTCCTCTGCTGATTTGCGTGACACATTTGGAATAGGAATACCCCTTGTAGCTGGCCTCAAGTGAGCACTCTCTTGGATATTGCAATCCAGCAGAAAACTTAGATGTGTGGGGAGATGTATGAAGCCAAGCTTTGTTGGCTATAGAAAAGGACAAGTGGGGGAAGGTCGTTGGTTGAAGGGGTTTGCGATAGAAAGATGTGACTGTAAATTTTCCAGAACGAGAAGGCATCCAGATGATGTCATCTCACCTATTATAGGTATGGAGACTGGTTGTAGGAGAGCTGAGAGTGTCTCGAATCCAATTTCATGGTTTTTCTGCACCCTTCTGAAATTTGGGCTCCATACCCTTGACACCCCTAGAGGTCCAAATAGATCAGCCATCATGGCCTCCCTATTCATGGCCAAAAGGAAGAGACTATGGAAGTGGTCTTGATGAGTTGTGTTACTGATCCATAAGTCAGTCCAAGACTACTCCGGAGCGGAATCTTACCCTAAGACCAAATATAACTCTGGAGGCAATCCAAAGTAGCAACCAAAGAACGCCACACCCCAAAGAAAGTTCATTTGAAGTGCCACCAGGCGACAAAGAGTAGGCTTCACAATGGTATTTGGGTCAAACAACTTCCTGCCACAGGTGGTTCTCTTGAGTAGTGAAGCACCACCACCATTTTTCAAGGTGAACCATGTTGCACTGTTTGAATACCAACCCCCCTGCTTTTTGGGAAGGCAGACCTTGTCCAGGCTATAAGGTGAAACTTTTGGCTGTCTCCCACATCCTACCAGAGGAAGTTCCTCATAAGTCTCTCAAAGCGAGCAGAGACAGAGACCAGAATTTGGTAGATGAGATCATTCGAGAGGGTGGCCTTAATTAGTGTTTAGTGACCTGTCACCGACACAAATCTTCCTCTCCAAGCCACTTGTTTCCGATCAAACGTTTCAACAAAGGGGTACCATAACTGTTTCCACAGCTTACCAGTACAGAGAGGTAAACCCAGGCATTTAGTGGGCAGCAGGTCCACCTCGCAACCCAATCGATTGGCAAGAGCTTGGATGATCAGCGGGTCAGTTGCCACTCCCATAATTTGGATTCGGCCATATTGATCTTGAGTCCCATGGTGGCCTCCAAGCATCTTAGGAATATCCATAAGGTATCTATTTGTTGGTGGGTTGCATTCTAAAAGGGAAGAGTATTGCCGGCATATTCGAGGTGTGAGATCATTGGGCCGTGGTTGCCAACCCTAAAGCCTTCCACAAGACCTTCTTGGTATAGCCTTTCAAATTTTTCAGTTCAGGGATGGGTGGGTTACTGCCTAAAAAGAAAATTACAAATGCTCAAGATCTCACTCAAAGAATGGAGCAAAAACCTTCAAGGTAACTTTGGAATCTCAGAAGAAACCCTTTAACAACAATCAATGACCTAGATTTCATGTAAGAAAATAGGAACCTAACCTAGGAGGAGAGGGACCATCAAACCCAAGCAAAGCTAAGTATCATATGGTCATTAAAAAAGAGGAAACCTTTTGGTGCCAGTGCTCCAGAGTGAAATGGTTGAAACTAGGGGACCAAAACATTTATACAATAGCCAACTGTAGATGTCTCTACAATACCATTATCCAAATCAAAGTAGGTCCCCACCTCTATAATCAACCCCAAGAAGTCGATAGAGCATTTGTTGATTTCTTCCAAAACCTTTTTTCAGCCAAATGAGGTCCTAGACCGAAAACGACATCATCTTTTATCTCTCCCTTCCTGACAAGAAGGCCTCATGGTTGAAACGTCAATTTTCTGAAGGAAAGATTTTAAAAGGCCATCAAGAACCTCAGAAGGACAAAGCCCCTGGTCTTTAGCCAATTTTGGGAGTCCCTATGCACAAATATCCATGTTTTTTCCATGAATTCCACCAGATGGGAATTATCAATAAGGCCATGAATGCCACCTTCCTAGCACTAGCACCAAAAACATAAGCCAAGGATCTTAAGGACTCTAGGCCAATCAGCCTGCTCAATAGCTCCTTACCTCTCGCTAAGAGAGGTCCTCAACTGCATCATCTCCCCAAACCAGGGGGCCTTTGTCAAAGATAGACAAATCATAAAAGGGGCATTTATAGCCCACAAGTACATCCACTATAAGCATCCGTCAAAAATTTTGAGGGTTGTTATAAGGCGTGACTGGGAAAAGGCCTATGACAATGTGGATTTGACTCTCCTAGAGAAGATTCTTCAATAGATGGGGTTCGGTGGAAGTGGCGACAATGGATGCGGCATTGTATCTCAGCCCCTTAATTTTTTATCCTCATCAAAGGGTCCATCATCATCAATTGCTCCCCTAAAGGTGATTTCCCTTCTTCAAGGGATTGTAATGGAGGAGATCATCTCTCCCCATTCATGTTTGCTATTGTGACTGAGAGTTTTAGTGAATCTATCAAAAGCAAGGTTGTTAGAACTGGACTGCATCAACAGGTTTGAACTGGGAACCGGTGAACTGGTGCACTTTCCAGTCCGATCGGTAGTGTTGAACCAATTGGAACTGCAATCTGGTCATGGAAAGGTGGACCGGCCAGTCGAATATCAGGACTGGTCGGTCCACCACTAAACAAGCGGTCCATTAAAAGGTCGCTTTGAATTTTTCTTTTTGGGTTTTTCACTTCTTTAAAACCATTTAAAAGAAAGGTTTTGTTTTTTTTGTGGGGTGGGGGGGAAGGCCTTCATGCTTACAAAATCACAAACAGGTTAACTTTGGAAATCGAAAACTCTAGGCTCTCTCTTTGTGCATTTTTTAAAATTTTAGCTTATTAATTTCAGTTCCATTGAAGGGTTATTACAATTTTCAAGTGCCCCCAAAATACCATATAATAAAAAATGCAATAAGGGCTATTAATTTTGGTTCCTTTTTCAATTAGGTCTTTTCATTTCTTTTTGCTCTTTCTGTCACATTTTTAGTGTTTAAAATAAGGCTTTTATAAATTGTAACTTTGAAAAAATGAAAACAGAAAATGCTAAAAAAAAATTATTCATGTACTTTTATATAGTTTTATGTTTTAAAACTCAACTTTTAAGGGGCTTTTACCAAATACAAATTGTAAATTTGAAAAAGTCCTTAGAAAACTAGAACCCAAAAGGCAAAAAACTGAAAATGCAATAAAAGAAATGAAAGTTGCACTTTTTTCGGTTTTGAAATTGTTTAAAGGGTTTTTAAATTCTAAAATTGTAGGCCTTAAAAGGTAAGAACTTAAAATGCCAAAAAAAAAAATAATATATATATATATAGGGATTTTTTTATTTCTCTTTTTTGGCATTTTTGGTCTTCGAAGGGATTTTATTGTTTTACAACGTGTAAATGCCCTTTAATTTGAAAAAAGAAAATGCAAAATATATATATATATATATATATTTCTTCTTTTTTTTCTTTTTTTTAAAAGCATTTACCTTCCTAATTTCAATCGTTTTAACAATTTGCAAAAAAGCTCTTAAATAGTACAATCAGAAAAATGTGAAAAATAGGTAAAAAGGCTAAAAACTAGAAAACTATTTGTCTTCTTGCTTTTTTATATATCTTTGTTATTTATTTTCAGTTTCAAAATTTAATCTCTTTTATCGGTATTTCATATTTTTGGTTTTTTATATTTTATGCCTTTTTCCTTTGTTTTATTCATTTGTGGCATTTCTC
The DNA here is from genome assembly GCF_000471905.2 of Amborella trichopoda. The sequence continues at coordinate 844,146 of NW_006499296.1, read as the reverse complement.
CTCTTTTTTCTTTGTTTTTTTATTGTATGGCCTTGTCTGACTAGTGAACCAATCCAGTCTGGCCGGTTAGGCCAGACAGGTGCCCATACAGGTTCAACCATTGGTCTGGTACTGATAACACTGTTGAAAAGGAGTTCCACCATTCCAGAACCAAGTGAGGAAGGTTTGGTTTTTCGAACCAGCATAATTCAAATCTGACGGGTTTATTGGTTCCAGGAACATGTATGGCGTCTATGAGGATGGGTTTGTGGTCGGAAATAGGTTTTGGGCGGCGGAAGAGTGGGTTCCAGGTAAGAATTCATCCCACACAGTGCTAATGAGAAGTCTGTCCAATTTTAGGGAGGAGAGGTGGGAGTGGGTTCTAGGGAAGAATTCATCCCACTTGTGCTAATGAGAAACCTTTTCCAATTTAGAGAGGTGAGAGATGGTGCTTTAAGTACAACAATTATGGCACAAGCCCTTTTCCCCCATTTCCTGCTATGCAGAAGGCTCTTTCTCGTAAACTAGAAGTTGGAAGTACAAGAATACTTATCTGAAGGGAACATTTCCTGGGGAAAAAACTTACGCAATCGAAAATGCACGAGCACTGCCTCATGAATCCAAGTACAAGACATGTACATGAAGGCATACAAAAAAAGCAACAGAATTACTTGAGAACTTGAATCTTCGATCTTTCACTACGAGATCCGTAAACATCAAACTTTATGTCCAAAGATTGAGTGTTATCCCATCCAAGAGGTTATAAGGAATGACACCCACCCTAGGATGATATATTCTCTCTAGCTGGCATTTGAAAATAAACTATTGACCATAGACAGCATCGGATGACAATAATGCCTTAGTTACCTCTCACATCATCGAATGACGATAATGCCTTAGTTACCTCTCATGAAAGTTGGAAACAAAAACAATCACTCATCTATTGCACAATACAAATATACTGAGGAAGTGAGATTCAATGTGAACGGACTTAGGAACAATGTCTAAGGCACGTGAGTCACTCACACTTGGCCAGGTCACTTGGAACTGGTACCCTGCTGGTTCCAAGTGATCCTAACTTTGATAACCTAAGTTTTACATAAATTTGACCAGGCTGGAAAAAACAAGTTATTTTTTTGTCTTAAGTCTTGATTGGTCCGACTCGGGACTCACTGAATCAAGTTGGACTGGGCCCCACCCATTATAGTAACCAGTTACAGTTTTTTTTTTTTTGAAGGAATAACCGGTTACGGTTTTAAAAACACTATACAGGATGTGGTGGTCAAGTGTGTCCAAACCTGTCACTATTGATAATGCATGGCTCTCTTTGTTGGTACAATGCATGGCTTTGTCCTTAGTGCAGGCATGAAAGTATGAATGCAACAAGACATTTGTACTATAGTGGTGGTATCAGCTTTCCATGCTACTACAGTGCATCCCAGTGTGGTAGGACTCGCCTTGGGCTACTTGCAACTGGCCTGAGGAGACTTACTCAAGCAAGTCCGAGTGGACTTTGCCTGAGTCATACTCACCCCAAAAAATGAAAGAAAAAAAAGTAAAAATTATTAAACATTTAATAATAGGAAAAATAGAATATTAAACATTAAAAGACTACAAAAGATGAAAAAACTATGAAAGATGGATTATTTAAATTCTGATTTATACCATGAATACTTTAGAAAAATCAAAAAATAGAAAAATATAAAAAATTGGATCACGTGATAAGAAAAGTTCCCAAATCATCTTAAAAACCATCAAAAACATCTAAAAACATATTTCTAAATGTTCTTTTACTTTTAAAATTTTTATATTTTTTACTTTTGTTTTTTTGGTTGTGTGGACAGTTGTCCTAGAACTTGCCACAATTTGGCCAAGGCCATTCGAAGGCCGAGTTACTCGACGAGTCCGAGTGGACTCAACTAAGTCTTGCTACACCACTGTATCTTGAAAGAGAGGAACAATTGTATGTTTAAGACTAAATGTAGCAATAGAGAGATACCAATCAACAACAACATTAGACAAGACAAAAGCTCTTGGGTTCTTCTTTGCGCATGGACACTCGTGGTAAAGAGTTTACGATACCATAGGCCAATTTTTTTTTTGAGAGTTACCGTAGGCCAATTTTTCACAAGACCAATAAAAAAGAATTCCCTTGATCTTATACAAGCATACCAATGTCACAAAGATAAATGTCAATGGGGCCAACCAAACAAAACCAAAGCCTAGCAAGTTATGAAGACGTCATCAGAAATGCAAAAGAACTATGCTAAGATGCTTTGCAAGATCTTTGGGCAGTTAAGATGCAGAATAGGTAACAGTATATGAAAGGTATCAACATCTGACCAAGGTATATACTGGCCTAGTTACTATCGAAGGCAACAACCTTCAATATGATCAAATGGTTCTAATGAGATTCCCCACACATAGGAAAACCCGTAGCATTCCTAAGAAATTGAAGATATTTTACATTATTTTCATTAGTAGTTATTGTTCATCGCACAACGGTAGCTGATTCTGTGGTTGATGAGATGACTTTTGAGTTAAATAAGTTGGCAAACTTGAGGGTAAAAAAGTATGATTTAGGGATACAGGAACACCATAAGAGTTTCCTAATTATTTGTGCCTATTTGTGTCTTTTAAGAATCATTATTGATTACTAATGGAGAAAAAAGAATCATTGTTTAGAGGAACATTATTAAAAGATACGATCATTTACTTTTTTACCTCTAATAATAATTTTAGAAAATGGAATACAATGGGCATGATAAACACAAATTAAGATATTTATAAGTTTCATGAAAACCACCAAACATTAGTACCTACTGGTAGACTTCAATTGTTCCCGGAACTCCTTGAACTTGAGATTTCTCATGTTCTCAAAAGTAAAAACATATATGGAAGTGTACTCATCCAAGGCTTGCCTCAGAGAGTTCACAATCAATTCTTTATGCTCCCTCCCCTTTTTCTTTGTCTTTGACAGTGTCACTGCATTTAAGTGGTCAAAGTAAAATCCAAGTTAGCTTCAGAACTTGTACAAGTAAAGATTCTCCAGGAAAACAAAATAGCAACCAAAACACAAGAAAAATGGCAATTCAAGAAATCCACATATCACATATAAAATAATCTAAAATGCTTATTATTCATGACGAGTATATTGATACTGGATCTCTCACATATATTATAAATTCTACCTACAAACTAAAAAATTTCAACAATAACCTGGTCTATGATTGCAAGATTTCAAAGATCACAACTTACCATAGCACTGTATTCTTCCAAACACAAAGTTGCATGAAAAAACATGAGAGTGAACCACACTATAAATTGTTGCATAGTTGTTGGTATTGGGAGGGGATCAGGAGCATGGAACCATGATAAGGCTAGAAGCATGCTATGGTTGGGATCGTTGTCGTACATCCTAAATTTTAGGGATAGCAACCCAACTATGCTGGGAGCTGGATCCCAATATTTTGGGACCACATGACAAATTCTAGACGTCTGAGACCCATTTGGTAAAAGCATCTCTTTTCTATTTGAAGCATATATAGATCATGATTTTGCAACATAATTCCTTTGTCTTTTTCAATGGATATGAATTTAAGACTTGTTTCCTTGTAGAAGATTAATTAATATGAGTGCTTGTAGAAGAATAATCTAACACGAGTGTAATTTATATCAATGGATCCCTAAGGGATTTGGATCTTGTTCCCACCATATGGGAGCGAGATCCACCCAAGGTCCCACTCTGGGAGCATGGGATCGCTGCTCCCACCAAGTTGGGAGATCCAGGTAACTATGAATTGTTGCCAGGAAAGTTACAAGGACACAGCATAGGTACCAAATGCATTGGTAGTATCACAAATACAACTTTGGCAGGCAATCGTTGTAATATAAACCATTAGATATTGCTCACAAAGATACAATACAATCATTTGCCAATAGTTACCAAGGATTAGCAATGCTATGACCAGAACCTTGGAGTGAAATCACTCTAACACACATTAGAGACAATGATTACAAGTCATATGCTAGTTGTAGATAATGCTTGCTACTTATAAATCCAATTTATAAATACGAATGTTTACAACCTGAATCTGCTCAAGAATAATCCAACCTTTCACTGCATGCTCAATTTTGATCATAGGATATAAAAAATGATGACAGCTAACTATACGTAATTTTTTTATGCAATAATAAAATACATGCTAATTTTTTAGTTCATATTAAGGACCAAGGCATCATTAACTTTCAACTCAATATGGTGTCACTTGCAAAAGGCCGTGCAAAAATAAGAAACTATGCCCCCAATTCAACTTAAAAGAAAAAGATTCAGATGCATGACGCACATTATTTACTCGGAATGATGAATTGATGACTTGACAGACACCATGTGCACCAAAAAATAATAATGGGCAGAAAACCAATGCAACAAAAGAGCATGCTTGTGGGAAAACGCAGATAAAGATCATTGTAAACATTGATAAGTTGAAGAAACTAGAAAATTGCAGAAAAACATCCACTCACAAAGATATATTAATGAGTCTAACTAATTCAAACTGTTATCTTTATATTGGAAAATAAACCAAACAATTCCAGCCCAAGCATGAAGAAGATCCCATATAAAACCAAGGACTAAGGGAACACCCATTAGAACAATGGACTAAACGGACACTATTTGAAATGCAATCCCTAAATCTCAACCCCGAGCAATAGACTAACAAACACCACTAGTTGAACAGGGAATGTAACTACACAGGGTTGGAAATTTTCCCAGAAAAAAGGGAACTCACCAACTTTGTTGCGCTTGGACTTCGGCATTTCTAGTGATAGATGAAGAGAAGGAACTCTTTAGTAGCGTTTGATAACTTTCACTGCACTGTCTCTGGGAATCACCCCTGCTGCTGACTTTCCTAAATTCAGGGATGTAGGTGAAAATTAGAAGGTGTTTGATTAACTGTGGTGCTGGTAATTTCACCTGTTTGGGAATGGAAAAGCTGGAAACTGCCTGTAATTCTGTTCACTATGTATTTCATTGATACAACATATGAAATACAGTTTTTTTTAAAACATTTTGTAATTAAATATTGTTCATTATGCATCTCATTATGTATTTCATCGATAGTCCTCTGTCATGATATCATTTAAATATTAGCAGCATCGATTGGTATTAATGTGGAAAAACAAGAGGATCACCACGAACTACAAGTAAAGTTCCCAAGTGAACAATATCAATACAAGGAAAAAGGAAAGCGTGGAGCATTGAAGACTCAAAGGGGTTTTGAAAAACCATATAAGCTTGTGCATTTGAATGCCTAGCAACTTTAAGGACTACATCCATGAATTTCATCTCATTCAATATTACATATTATAATTAAATCATTGTAAATGTATGATCTATCTAAGGCACATCCACACCTCAATATACAACTCATTAAGCAAAGTTTGGATGCAATTATCAAGAAGCTAAGATACAAAATCAAATTATCCTAAGATATCAAAAAAGGACAATGGAGAAAAGGGCAGTCAAGGAAGTTAAAAATTTAAGAATTGGAAGCAACAATTTGGTCAAGCCAGGGGATTTAAGAATTTTTAAATGCGAATCAAAAG
>NW_006499296.1:809248-820413 GCF_000471905.2 Amborella trichopoda | reverse complement strand
AAGTTAGAAATGATATATTCATCACTTTATCTCTTCCCTTCTCTTTTGCATTATGTCAAAGTTAGAAATGACGTTGCAAACTTTTTGCATTCATGTCAAATTTAAAAATGACGTTGCAAACTTTGTTATTTTGAAACGTCGCCTAACTTGGACAAACACTAGAAAAAATAATATAATAATCACAACATTGAAAATAGCTAATCTTTTAAAATAATAATAATTCATAAAAATTCAAATTTTTTAGGAAAATCACATTCTACGCAGTCCAAACAACGAATTTGCATCTTCTTGATCTCTACCAGATGTTATCTGGACAACATACACCCATTTCCAATAAATACCAATTCTATGTATCCACATGATTGAAAACTCCAGGGAATCAAACGAGCCCTTTTAGAGAAGTGAGTTATTAGGAAAGAGGGAGGGAGAGTGACATGTTTTCTTTGTGACTAACAGTAAGGTTTTAAAGACTCATTTTTTTAAATTATTGCTTTTGATTTCTAGATTACATGCAGAAAACTGACTAAACTAATAATAAGAATACTTAAAGTGCCCCTATGTACCCAATAGTTATAATTTTAATATAATTTTATATAATAATGAAGTTATTCTTTAACAAATTTTAATTTACAATTAATATTAAAGTAAATAAAAAATATGCTCATAAAAATGAGCTTATTCTAATTATGATTATTAAGAAAACATTTAGACAATTAGCTTCATTTGTTTTTAGGAGGACGACCTATTTGCATTCATATTTAAGATGGATGCTTTATACCTCGGCAACCGCAAATGTAGAAATGTGGTTCCTACCGTATGAAACAATTTTCTTTTATATATGTATATATAACAACGATTGCATCAACCTATCTATATTGTAGATCTTTTGGTTTTACTTTAAGATGCATACACCAACCGGAGCATAAAGTAGTTGGCTTATTTGTCTGCTATATAAATATTTAGGTTATATATATATATATATATATATATATATGACTTATGTTATGGTGCCCACACTATAGAGTAATTTATTATTGTATTCAATAAATTTTCGACATTTATATACCATTGTTTTGTACATGAATTCTTTTTTAATAAAGGTATTTTTGGTTATTAAGAGAGGTGGGATATCTTCTGCATGAGGTGTAGCATCACCCATATAAGCATTAAATGTCACTAGTGCACTCCATGTTGGTGATGTCATACCCATGTGGATGACTTCCACCCCTCCTAATAACCAAAACTGCCCTTATTAAAAAAATGCTTGCTCTCTATACAAATCAAATGCTCAAAATTTGTTGAGTAAAATGATAATTTACATAATAATGTGAACAATGCAAATTCTTTTGGCACTTAACCTAGATAAACGATACTATTGTGTACAGTTATTATTTTGGTACCAAACTTGAGGAAGACGATGAAGAAGAAGAGGCTTCCTTGAGGAAAAGATTGAGAATCCTCTCGTACGTTCCAATCGCTCTCTCCAAGCAATCCAACCCCCTCCGCCGATCATCCTCCACCACCTTCAACCATTCTTCCATCTCCACCACGTCCCTAGAAAACCGCCTCGTGTCACTCGTAAATCCCTCCTCGCTGTCGGGAAACTGCTTTAAGGCACTTGAAAACTGCCCTGAATTGGAGGCCACTGCTACGTCAGCAACAGGGCCCATGACGGGCCCAACTTCCAACAAGATGTCCCCATTCCCAAGGTCCAAAACCCTCAGATTCCCATCGCGAGACCTGCAAACAAGGTTCCTGCGGGGTCCCACCGCCAAGGCCGCCACGTCACAGTCATGCACACTCCCCGCAACCACCAGTGACACATCTTCAGCACGTATGGGCCCCGCTGCCGCTGCCACCTTAGCAGGATGACACATGAATGGTGCGGCGTACACCCTACCTTGGGGTCCACCGGCGTAGAACATGTTTCCAATGGGGTCCACTGCAAGACACATGGTTGTGCATGGGAGTACAAAGAGATGGACACATGAAGCGTCCATCATGCTCCAGGTGGCGCATGTTCCATCCGCCCATGACGTGACCGCCAAGGCACCGGGGCCCACTGACAGGCCGGAAACTGCCGACATTCTAGCCGGGAAACCACCAAATCTCGTCGGGAAACACCCTGGGTCACCGTTCGGACCACCAGATAAAGTGGCAAACTGGCCGGGAAAAGCAGTGGAGTCGCAAGAGAAATCAAGAACACGGATTAGGGGCCAAACGGAGACTGAGCCATCCTTGGCCGCGGACACAAGTAGAGAGTCATCATCCGAGACAACGAGGTGGGTTACAGGAGAGCGATGAGCAAAAAAGGAGCGGAGCAGTTTTCCGGTGCTAAATGAGTGAATTTGGCCAGAGAAGCCACCGGAGAAGAGGTACTGGCCATCGCAGGTGGCAGCCATAGAGAGTACCGGCTCTGGAGTGGGAAAAGAGAAGGAAGGGGCGGGAGAAGACCATGACCATACAAATATATGAGTAGTTTCAGTTGAAGAGGCGGCTACTAAGAGTGGTTTTCCGGCCTGCAAAGGTGATTTTCCTGCAAGAGGGATAAGAAAGTGAGGAGAGGGGCAGCCAGAGAGGTGGGCAAGGAGGGAGCCGCTGGCGAGGTCAAAGGCAAATATAGAATTTGAGGAGGGGTAGGATACGAAGATGATTTCACAGTGAGGTGACGTCATTTTTATAGAAAACGGAGGACGGGAGTTTGGCTGTTACAAAAAAGTAAGAAACATTCATGGGTTGCAGGCGTTATTTAAGAGTGGGGAAGATGGAAAAGAGTTCACAAAAATTGATTCATTAAATTACTCCCCAACTTTTCACTCTCTCTCTCTCTCTCTCTCTATAAATATGAATCATGAGGTTAAAAAAGAACGATAGCTTCTTATCTCTCGCTCTAGAATTCGGTCGTGTGGGTAAGGGTGGCAACGGGTAAGGTGTGGGTCGGGGACCCAAATCTGGAATGCCACTTAATGGCCGTACCCGGACACGTACCCGACGGGTCCAAACTCCTGGGCTTAAGTCTTGAGACCCGGATCCAAGATAAAGATGAGCGGATTCCATTTTTTATGCATGATTATGTAAAAATCTCCCAATTTTCATTTATATTACATACTTAAAAAATCCCCCAAATTTCCTTAATGCAACTTCTTCCACAAAGAGAAAGTTCTTAAAACAACCGCATTAAAATGCCAAAAAAGAAAACACAAAAATCAAATAGAGAATTTCTATTTTTGCTGATCTTCCACCAAAAATCAAGTTGCAAAGAAAGAAAGCATGAAAATGAAATAAAACTTTGCCATTTATGCTAATCTTCCATCGAGCATCAAGATGCAAAAAAAAAAAGAAAACATGAAAATCAAATAAAACCTTGCCATGTTTGTCGATCTTCCATTAAGCATCAAGATGCAAAAAAACAAAAGACACGAAAATCAAATAAAAACTTGCCATTTTTTATGATCTTCCACTGAGCATCAAGATGCAAAAAAAAAAAACACGAAATTAAATAAAAACTTGTCATGCTGATCTTCCACCCAGCATCAAGATGCAAAAAAAAGAGAATGCACGAAAATAAATTTTTTTTTTGCCATTTTTGCTAATCTTACATCGAGCATCATAATACAAAAAAAGAATGCACGAAAATCAAATAAAACGTTACCATTTTTGCTTATCAAAGATCCTAACTTGGAAGAGAAATAGGATTTGACAAGCCGTAGGGGAAGAGAAAGAGAGATGGGGTATTTTAAGGGAAGAAAGACAGACTTGGGATTTTACAAGAGAAGATAGAGAGAGAAATGCAAATCTACGGTCGAAGCTCCGAAGATCGAGCAGATGGGGTGGGTCCACCAATAGTCGTACGTGTACTCAAAATTTTTTGGGTATACATTGTTGAACTCGAACCTTACCCGTGGATCCAAATTTTGACCCATACCCAGACCTGGTTCGGGTACGAGTCAATTGCCAACCCTACGTGTGGGCTCTCTTCCTTGCAAAGTTGGGAAGGGCTCTCTTTTACGGCGTGTTTGATACTCCCTAGAAATTGAAAGTTCTTCTTTGCTTGAAAGAAAGAAGTTATTTAAGGAAGTTCTGAATTTATATGTTTGATAACTTGCTGGAATGTTGAAGAAGTTCTAAGTACATGTGTTTGACAACCTGTTGAAGTATACAATCATATTTATTTAAATATTATTTTTATATTAGACATAAAACAATATATAATATAATATATATTGTATTGTAAATATCTATTACATACATAAAATATATTATAAACAATATATATATATATATAAGAAAATACTATGCAACGGCTATAGGCGAAAATGAACAGTGATTTTGCCTACCCCTATCACGGTCCAAAGTTTATCGCGTGGTCACGATTGTATGGTAGTGTTTTACTTTTATTTTTTTTCTATAAATTGGAATGACCTGAAATTTGGAGCATATATTCATCAAAAATAGGAAAATATTTGAAAAATATAAAAAAATATCTTACATGAAAAACATTGATCAAAATACCCCCAAAACTTTTCAGGGGTATTTTGGTTCATTTTTTTTTCGCGGATAATTTTTTTATATTTTTATTAGATGCGCCTTAGTAAGATGTACATACCCTCCAAATTTCAGGTTATTCCAATTTATAGAAAAAAAAATGAAAAAAAATAATACCAGACAATCGTGACCGCGCGTTAAAACTTAGACGATGATGAGGGTAGGCAAAATCACTATTTATTTTTGCCTATAGGCGTTAGGAAGACTTTTCCATATATATATATATATATATATATATATAAAACAAAGGGATTATATAAGACTGGTTACCTTTAATATAAGGTGGTCACAATTTCTTACAACCATTTGATGTGAAATTTGATATCTTGGATGTATCACAAAGTTCGAAAAAATTTATTTTAAAGTTTGAGCTTCAATGGAATTATTGAAACCACCCAACTTTACATCTAATGGTCAAGATTGTTGTGACCACCTTGTGTCAAATGTAAATGGTCTCATTCTATACTTTCTCTAAAATAAATATATAGTAATAATTTAAATATAAATATATGATATTTATAACATACTATATTATATAATAAAATATATTAATAATTTAAATTTAAATATATAATATAGTATATAATATATTGTATTTTATATTTATTCTATTAATATTTATTTTTATTATGTATAATATTATAAATATCTATTATATAAATAAAATATATCATATTATATCTGTTAACTCATAAAAAAATTATTTTCGAATTCTTTTGAGTATTGAAATAGAGTAAAAAATATAAAATAGTGCTCAGTTCCATCCCTAAACCATACCATTTAGTGAGTCTTCGTTTTAGTGACATTTAGGTCACAATGCAATTTTTTCAGCAGAAAATCAAGTTGAGCACCTCTCAATAAAAAATTTGTTTCTCTCAATTCTCAATGAATTTCTTTCTGAAATCTTTAGTGTTGAAAACTAGACTCAAAATCAAATCACAACATCATAGTTTGAACCCCAAATAATACTTTTCTTCAAAGAAATAAATAAGTGACATTCACGTCACAAAATAAATTATACTGCAGAATTCCAAGATGAACACTATCTAGTAAAACTATATTTTTTCTCTACTCTCATGGAGTTTCCATTTCAAGCCAATTTTGTTTAAAATTAGACACATAATGATAGCACATATATTTTCACAAGCCTCATATGACTATGTTAAGTAGGCTTGATAAATATAGATATTCGTGTCTCAATGAATAACATACCAAATTGCAGAAAATTCAGGATGACCTCTCTTCAATCCAAAATTTTTATTCCTCTTTTCCCAAAGATATTTTTCTCTCAAATAAATTTCAATAGAAACTAAACTCAGAATGAAGGTCTAAAAATTTAGTGTGAGCCATAAAACATTATGTTAAGTATAGAAATAAAAGCATGAGTTCCAAATCAGGAAAATAGTTTTCGTTCAGAAAACAATACTTGCACATTATTCAATAAATTGATCATATCTTTTAAACCACAAGGACTTTCTTGATGAAACCTTTTTTGTTTGAAAGTAGACACAATTTTATGAGATAGACCACTTTCAACTAGAAATAAAATCATATGATTGGTGAAAAAAATCACAGAATTCAATAGACAGTTCTTGGATTTGCAGGGTCAGAACTGACACCATTCATTATTGAGTCCATAACCCCATTGGAATTTTGCAGGTAGAACATAATATTAAAGACACAAAATATTAACGAAGTATGTAATAGAAAAATATTTTGTTATCTTCTTCATATCACTACTCCAAAATAGCATAGAATACTCATTATGCAAAGTTATTTTTCGATGTTTGAATATTTCAATAATTCTTAACTGTGGGTGTATTTCTTGACCATAAAGATCATAGGCTTTCGTATATCTCATTCTCAAGCTTGATCTAAACTCAATAAAGAGAAAAGACAACTAATGACATCAAGTATCAATAGCTCTGATACTAATGACAGAAAGACCTATGTGATCTTTTACCGGAAAATAAATTTTTTTTTTTAATATCATCCCCTTTGTTTTAGCAAAAGATCACTTACATGAGAGAGAGATAGAAAGATAATGTGTAGAGATTTTAGGTAGAGACAATTCATTTTTTATAGGCTTGAACAAAATTAGGGTTTCTTAAGGTTTTCCTTAGCTTATTACTTCTTATGAGATTGAACATGAACCGTCAATCAATGTTGACTTGTGGGGTGAGAGATCTGAGTCATCAATTTCATAGATGAGTTACCAATATTATGGAAGGTGCATGAACTCTAAACCCCATTTCCTAAATCATTTTCCCATCAATAGAAAATAAGTTAAATTAATTTTAATTAAATATTGTGTATTCCATAAAATAGCACATCTCTATACATATTTTCCATAAAATCTATCAAAGATATATCGAGTCAATATCTACTTCCATATTAATTCAATATATGGTCAATACATACTCAATCCATAATTTGGCCACATGTCACAATTTAAAATTATCAAAAATAAGGTCACATGGACCACAAAACAAAACTTTCCATAAAATAAAAAGTAGTAAGAGGTGGAGCGTGCCACCCATGGGAGGCACATGTGAGCTCCACCTTCTAAAAACATGGTGGGCCCATGTGCACAATGGGCCCCCATGATTATTATTTTTTACGCACTTAAAATTAACAAAATAATTTTTCTTGAATATTAAAATATTGTAAAATTAATATCTTTAATTTTATAAATCCAAAAATTATAAATAAAATATCCAAAGGTTCATAAAAATTCAAATAAAAATTCTAAAATAATCATTATCATAAAATAAACACAATCAAATTAATTTGATGGGAAATATATCCATATAGTTTAGGAATTGAATCAACAATCATGGGGCACTCCACTTTCAACTGTGGACTACGGACCACACTTGCTTTATCAGTCTGACCTAGTGTTTTTTATGATCCACAGCCCAAGCAAGGGCTCATTAGTGGGTCACCAAAGTATGGCCGATAAGCAATCTTAGTCTATGGATTACAGGTCCTCCCTTAAAGATGAGTCTAGGTCACCAAGACCTGATGCGACCACAACTCTATGGCGCATAGGGGGATATCTCGCACATGCATACGCTTCACCCTAAAAGGTGGATTTCTGACTTTTCCAAACGATCTATTGATATGCACGTCGTGTGATGACATATGGATGAGGTTTTGGCCCCCGTCTCTGTAGGCCACTATCACACACAAGGATCACATAATCCCTTGGCTCACTCATCCAGACATGTTCTCCGACCTCATAAAGGGCTAACCCATGAATCCTCCTTGATTTGTTCTTCATGCTCAGGTAACATGAGTTTTTCCCAAACGATTAGCTTATATCGTCAAGCACAGTTCGGTATCTGCAAACATCATTTGCATGGTATGGTCCACGAGGGACCACACTCCCACTGAATTCATGTTTCACTATATCATTTCATTTTACAAGCATACATAAGGCCTTTAAAGGCCACATAAACCCAACATTGATTACATATTCAGGTTACTAGTCATTTAATTGGAGGTATCATTTTTCTTTTGATTTAAAATCTGAAATGAAAGTTCACTGTATATTCTGTTCCTCCCCTTTTGAATCTCTCTATCTTAAACTGAATCATCTTAGAAGATCAATATGAATATCAATTCAGTTCAAAACAAGCTAAGGGGATCTGGGCCTTAAAGCTCATTTTCCTATGTATTGGCTTCATCTCCATTCTCCTTCTCTTGAAACTTTCCCTTCTTAATCTCTCTTTATTTCTCAAGATCTCCATTCCTCGTTTATGGCTTTGTTTCTCAATACCTCCATTCCTCGTTTATGGCTCTGTTTCCAGAATGTCTCTGTCCCCCTTACCTCTACATCATAGTAAATTGTATAATCATCACTATTGTTGCTTCTTCGAGCTTTCAAAATAACCGATTAGAGAGAAAAGAAGTTGCAGAAGAAGAGATCACTTCTAATCAACACAAGCAAAGCGATATGGACTACAAAGGAGAGCCAGAGGTCCTCAACAATGGCAATATTCCTCTAAGCTACAAGAAAAAGCCAGAACCAAAGTATCATAACTAGGAGAGAGAGAGAGAGAGGAGGAGAGAGAGATGGTATTTTGAGAGAGAGAGAGAGAAGGTGTTTTGAAGAGAGACAAGAGGTTACTAAAGAAGAAAAAGGTTTGTTAAGAGGGTATCATTTCACAAATTCTTTGGGTGAAAAATACATGGTCAAAGGGGTCCAGGAGATTGGAGGATAGAAAAGATAGAGATCCTATGCCGCCAGAAATATTCTGAATCTTTGATCTCATGATAAATGGGAAGTACGAAGAAAATTTTCCTCAAAAAATCATACACCCCACTTATAAGTTCATCACACTCCCAAATTAAGAAAACAATTCAATTTCCACAAGGTGTCAATCTTAAACAATCACAGTGAGATGCACCTTCAAACCTTGTTGAAAGTTGCAATTTTGATGCTAGAACTCTATACAATGGCCAAAAAAATTATTTTTATCCCTAGTTACAAAATTTAAAAGCTCCAAAGAAAGTATAGATTAAATAAATCTATAAATACTTACAAATTGTGAAAATGGACAATCTAGATGAGATGCTACAAGATTCATTATTTTTAAGGCTTAACATCAATTTTTTTCATATCCATGCATCTCAAGATCAAAGATAATCGGTGCTACAACATAAGAACAACTCTTTTCAGTGGGTTTTTTGAGATATACCTTTGTAGAGTTTTTTGGTTCAATAAAAGACCAAACGTATAAGAAAACTAGAACCTAGAAATAGAGAAGCTAGGAGTAAAGAATATAGAAAAAAGTTCAGCATGGGAAAGCATTGCAATGAGGAGCCCTCGTTTGGAAAAGGCACCTCATGGTTTTCCAGGATGAATCCATACCCTAGCTGAATGAGAAGTACAACTAAGAGAGAGAGAGAGAGAGTTTACTACCACATTTCAGTGAGATGGATCACCTCTCTGGATTTTCAATATTGACCGGTTCTTAACAAAAGTGCCTAGTTCCATCAGAGAATCCGGTTCAATCAAAGAGTTAGCTAGAGCCGACTGTGTTTATGGGAGAAACAAGTTCTCCACATTTAATGTGAACCGGTTCGACGATTCTTGTTCTAGATCAGGCAAGTCCCATCCACATCAGCATTTTTTAAACATTGGACCCCAAAATAAAATACACCCTTGCATTAAAGCATCGCAACTATAAATCATACACTTAATAACGAAATCTCTCTCTCCTTCAAAACTTAAATAATAACAACAAAAGAGAACCAAAAATTCAAGTTCTCACCTTCTCAAAAAGAAGAGATCCATTACTATACAAAACATCCAAGATGCTATCACTTGACAAACAGTTACTGAGCCTTCTATCTGTTGTTTCCCATCTCTCAAAATCTTCTTTTCAGCTACAACCTCATTCTTCTTATCACTACCTCATTCACCAACTTTTGCCTGCTCTAGTTTTTGTATCTCAACCTTTGTTTTCCATTCAATACCCATGGCTTCCACCTGGTCGGCAAACAAAACTCTGGAGATAGGCAAACTGCAAATCTCCTCATAAATGTCATACTGAGCGCCCAAGTGTTCCCTCCTTCCAATAATTTCAGGTCACTTTCTCTTCCTTTAATACAATAAAATCTTGGGCATATTGCTCTTTACTAAACTGTACAAACGCGGCTGTTTAACCCAAGTAAAGTACAGAAGTAACAGAAGACACACCGATGACCTTAGTTATCATATTTTTCGTCTCCCATGACTTAATTTCTTTTGAAAATCCCAAACTAGAACAATGTTTGATAATTGAATTTTGGGTATCGCTTTTTAGTGTTTGTGATCGTTGAATTAGCATTCTCTTGCCCCGTTTTTAGGTCCACCACAGTTCACTGTTCCAACCTAAGTAGAGAAGGTTTAGATGTTTTCGCAACTACTCGTGCAGCATCGTACCCTGCCTCATGCTGATTGAATTAGTTGAAAGGAACTCCCACTCGCTTGTATCATGCTTCTGAAAGCTAATCAAAACCTTAATTCATTCAAATAGCTTCTGAGTATTGAAAAATGACAAATTTCTCATAACTGGTGGAAACGTAATGCAAGAGCGAAACCTCAAGAGAATGCACCATGCTTCTAACCAGTGTTTAAAAAAACGTGCCGAGTCGCCCGGTTCGATTCGGGAATCGCCATGGACGGATCGAATCGACGAAAAAAACGGGAATCGTCCGGTTCTAGAGAGAACCGGACGATTCTGTACAGTGACTCGCCGATTCACTGTACGGAATCGGCGAGTCCCGTACGGAATTTATTTATTTATTTATTTATTTTATTTTATTTTATTTTTTTGTTTTTTGTAATCCATGATCGAATTGTTTTTTTTTTTTTGTAACGTCATGATCGAATTTTTTTGTTTTTTTTTTTTTTGTTAACCCATGATAGAATTTTTTGTAATCCATGATCGAATTTTTTGTAACCCATGATCGAAATGTTTGTTTTTTTTCTTGTAATCCATGATCGAATTTTTTGTTTTTTGTTTTTTTTTGTAACCCATGATAGAATTTTTTGTAATCTATGATTGAATGTTTTGTAATACATGATAGAAATGTTTGTTTTTTTTTGTAATCCATGATCGAAATGTTTG
>NW_006499296.1:775529-808454 GCF_000471905.2 Amborella trichopoda | reverse complement strand
AGCCATATTATTCATCAACAGGGTAGGGATGAGCACGACAGTGCAGGTGAGCATGAAGGATGGACAATCTTCGGGGATTTTAAATTGGGAACACAACAAAACACTAACACTCAGGGATTTGGGAATAGTCAGACGCCTGCTAATATCGATGATTCAGTTTTTAGATCGAATAAATGAATTGTTAAACGAATTCAATCAATGGCACCAGCGTGACCAAGAAGAACAATAACGTCGTCTATCATTTTATTTTTAGATCATATGTTACTAATTTTATACTTTATTGTAGTCCATGTATGTTGATATACTTATTCCATGATAATTATATGTTTATCCTTTTGTGTGATGTAAATTAAATGCTGAATGGCGGTTCATGCAGGGAAAGAACATATCAATATTCGCATATTCATTCAAAAACATGAAAATTCTTAATGGAATACTCTCATTTCTTATTGAATTCTTTAAAAACAATATTTATAATGAATTTTAATAATTTTTTCGGATTTTTTTTAAGCTTTATTATGACCGATTCAACCGATTCCCGATCCGAATCGTCGATTCGCCGATCCAAATCGGTTTTTTGGTAACTCGATCCGAGTCACCGATCCGTTTTTTAAACCATTGCTTCTAACCAAAAGAAAACCGTTATTGGTTATAACATGCTTTAGATACCAGCAAGAAATATCAGCTGAATATGGCAGGCTTCTGAATGCCATCAAGACCCTAAAGTGTGTAGAACATGGTTTTAAAAACTAAGCAGAACAAGTGGCATAATAGCCATTATATGCAAATGCATAGTGTTACCTGAACACCTACACCTAAGATGTCTGATATGTTGGATAAAAAACCCAACATAGCACTACAAGTAAGTTTTAATATAGAATTCCATGTACATGACTTATTATCAACTATTAAAAATAAAAACATTATAGGAATGCTAAATTAAATAATATAATATTTAATTGATTTCTAAATCTCCTTTATACCTTTTTTTCACTTTTATCTAATTAGAAAAAAACTTCATACTTTCATTTACCTCGTCTATATCTTTTTTTTTTCTAAATTTTGACATTTTTTTACCAAAATAGCTTGTATTACCGTGAAGCTCTATGCATCACGGTACTTAAAGTATTGTTGTAATGTCTCGAGGCATCACGATACTTAAAGTACCGTGATGAATCTAACATATTTTACGGTAGTAAAAATACCATAATAAAATTGGATGAGGGTTTAACAGGATTTCTGGTTTTGTAGGAGGCTCGTAATATTGGCCAAAGGGGGGAAGACAGGCCATTTGAATCTAACATGTTTCACGCAGGCTGGACCACTTTTGTATAATAAGTGGTCCAGAGTTACCATCTAAAAACAAATTAATTAACGGTCCAAATGTTTTTTAATATAATAATTATTATTTTTTTTCAAAATTTATTTATTTATTCATATTCATGATCTCCATGTTAAAGATTATACATTATCTAAAAATTAGGATCAAATTATATTTAAAAAATATATTTATTACCAAGCTTGCATTTCTGCATGTGTGGGCTTGGCCGCATGCTAACCTCGTCTTTTTATAAAAAAGTGTGGTTTGTATAGAGCCGAGGCTTTAAACAATCAAAGTAAAGCGTACCTGTAAATAGTGTTGAGAAATATAGTTTCAATATTGAAAATCTTTATGCTAGCTTTAAAATATATATATTTTTTTAATTATAAAATTTTAAACTTAAAAAATAATGTAAATCAAGCAGATATATGACAACTAAAAATTGACGGTAAAAAAAAAACGTTACAAGATGCATTATTTCCAAAATTTGAAATCCATTTTTTTCTCATATCCATGCTTCTTGATGTCGAGATGATCAATCTAACGAATTTTGGGCATCAAAACAACCTCTTCTAGTGAAATTTTGAATGTGGGCTCTAATTTGAATATTTAGAGCCTCGGTCCGATATAAACTTATTCATTTTTTCCTTTATAAAACAGAAGATATTAGGAATGGATTCCCAAATATTTATAGCTGAGAGGTCTCGTTTGGTTGGGTTTGCTATGAACCTCCCCCAACTCAACCCAAATATCGAGCTCGGACGTGGACTTGTAACCGCTGGGTCCATAGACCAAGCGTGGCGCAGGTCCGCGGGAAGTCCCGATCCGATTCGGAGCACGAGTTAAGTTCTCGAATTTTGCTTTCACGAGATAGAACGAGAGAGTTGGTTCTCATCCGGGGAGTTACCCTCTGAGGAACCAGGACCCTGTCACTTCTCTCACTAGATTCTAGAGAGAGAGAGAGAAGACGCAGGTGATGCGCATGTATCTGCAATAATTGAAGAGAAGAGACCAATCGAATGGAGAGCAAAAGCAACAATATCAATTCAGTGTTCTATGCAGATTCCTATCACCCAATTCAAGCTGGAAGCATCGATGGCACTGATATCCTTCCCCATGACAACGCTGTTTATCGCGCCTTCCTCTGTTCCTCTGCTGGCCTCTGTAAATAACTAATTATCATTTCCTTCCATCTCTCTCTCTCTCTCCACTGCTTGCCTCACATTCAGAGTATTATTTAATCTGATTGCAGATGACCCAACTGGGGACCCCAAGGTTATCGGCGATCCATATTGCACTGTCTTTGTTGGACACCTTTCTCCTCACACAGGCGAAGAATCGCTGCGCAAGGTAACCGATGCTTGTTAACCCGCCATTAGTCGAGAGAATAGTTAGTGGCTGTCTTTTTTATAACAAAAAATGTAATGGTTTTTTCATGGTTGTAGTGGATTTTGTTGTTTCATTTTCTAATTGTGAGAGGGATGTTTGGCGGTGTTTTTATTATTTCGTTCCCTTATTTATTAATGAATTTTCATGGAATCATGGTGACATAATATAACCAGGGTTCCAATATTAGAATTGTTTGTTTTGACTCCAATATTGGAGTTATTTATTTGAACTTCCACCATTGTAATTTGTTATTTCTATAAAGTTTTCAGTGGGTTTTAATGGTTATGTTGGATTTATTTACTTCATCGCCGCAGGCAATGAGCAAGTATGGGCGCGTGAAGAACTTGCGATTGGTTAGACACATTGGTAATCTACTCTCTCACTATCTTCTTTGATGTTTCCAGATTCCATCTTGTTCTAGTTTGGGGCCTTACCTTTGAAGTGGTATTTATGCATTGCATGTTTTTATTCTGTAGATTGAAGGTGTTATTTATCTCTAATGCAGGGTAAAGTTTGGGTTTGTGATCATCAGGACACCTTAATTGTAGCTCACACATGCCATAATTTATAATTTTGAACATCTTCCATTAGCTTGGGCACCATCTACAACTTTTTAGTCCAGTTAAGAAACCATTGGCAGATACTTTACGTCAATAACTTTCCTCTTTTTTGGCATGATGGAAATTTTGTTATACCTTCTTTCCTCTTCTTGGGATGATGAAAATTTTGTTAATTCGGGACATCAAAATACGCACATTATCTGTATATTTCGGGCTTGTTCATGATGAACTATGCCCTCGGCAATACTATTAAGCTATCAAGCTTGTTCATGATATACTATTGCCCCATTCTTTCTACTGACCCCTACCATAACCACCCCAGTCCCCTATCTCTCTCTTCTCCTTCACTTCCTTTCATTCCAATGCCCGTCGCCCCTCCTTCTCTATTGTCTTGTCACTCCCTCTTCCTTCCGCTGCGAGGTCATTATGGACGGAAGGGAACTGAAGCCCATCTCTGCGACAGCACCATATAGAGTACCTATTCAAGATGTAGCTGTTATATTAGGGCATAGGGCTTCCACACCCTCTTTTCTCTCGAGCCATCGTCTACTTCTCTTTTTTCTTTTGCTCTCGTTTCCTTTACTACCCTCTATTTCTGTATTTCTCTCCTCTCTAACTATACATTTTGTAGTTTGAGCACCCGACTTGTGGGCTGCCGTCTTTTGTACTTTTGATGTAATACATTATTTTATGAATTCAAAGTTAACCATTTCCTCAAAAAATAAAATAAAAAATGGAGACATCAAAATGATTTAGAGCTAGCAAAGCCTATGAGAGTGAGATGTTGGTTGGTGGAGTCATGTGAATTTCTATTGATAAAGAACAATGGTTGTGCTTCCTAGTTTACTTATCATAGATTTCTGTCCCTTTTTCTTTGGGATCCCCATGCCATTATGGTGTTTGTGAGTTCTATAAATTGTTCGTCATCCCTCTTTGGGAAAGCCATTCATTGAGTGAGTCATTTCAGCATATGTTTTTGGATTTGATTATTTTTCTCATTAGCAGTTGGTGAAAATTTTGTCAACCCAATGGTTAGGAATTAGGATATTTTCCTCTAGTATGAAAGTCAGTTTCATTTCTAATTAGGATGTAAAGATAATAAAAGCTTCTCATGGCAATTGCATGGTGCTTAGCTCTAAGTTCACAATCATCAGGAACGGTTATTCTTTGAAAATTTGAAGTGTAGATCATTTCCTTCATGCCTTGTTTAGGCTATGGGGTTAGGACTACAGTTAAGCAGATGTTCCGATGCCCACTTTGTTTTTTTCCGTTTTTCTTTAATGCATCAAACATGTTTAGGTTGATTCCTTTTCTTCGCAAGTGATGCTTCTGATCAGGATCATTAGCCTATGATTATCTTATTTGACCCATAAGTCACCTCATGTGGCAAACTTAAGAATCACATTTCTGTTTATCAACAATTGCTATATAATTTCATTGGAAATGTGAATGGATTGTTGATTGTCTAATAGAATATAAGAAAGTATAGCAGTAAAATTTTTATTCTGATGTTCTGATGAATTGTGCCCTTTTTACTTCCATGAAGAAATTGACACCTCATGCATTAAACAATGTTGTAATAATTGGTGATTCATAGCTGGCTTGTGTATGTGTGTATCTTTTGGATTGCATTGTTATTTCTGTAGTCATATCTGTTATTAAATTGTTTTTCTCCATACCCAATTTATTAATTGATTTATTTTAATTATGAGATTTATTTTCTTCAGTATTTTTATTTTATAGTTAACAATAGTTTATTTCGGGGATTGAGATTTGTTTTTACTGCTAGATCCCTTCCCCAACTCATTAAACCTTTATTGTTTTAGCTTGCTTTTTTTTGGAGATGTTTACTAGATTTCACTTGAAAACTTAGCAATATCAATCTAAAACATATCAATCTAAAATTTGCACTATGCTTCTTGCAGTGACTGGTGCATCACGGGGCTATGCTTTTGTAGAGTTCGAAACTGAAAGGGAGATGTGGCATGCATATGAGGTATCTTGGTCTTGATTGACTATATTGCTATATGAAATTTTTAGCATGTATTCACATTCTTATTGAGAGAATCCTCATTGTCACGTGAAGTTTCTTTGTGCTCTTTCCATCTCCTTTTCCTGTGACTGGAGCAATCATCTTGAGAACAATATGTACACTTTAGCCATTGAATATGAAACAATTCAAAGGAATTTGTAAAGAGTGCCTTGGTTCTGCAAACACTTTCAAGGAACAGCGATTGAGGGATCACAGCTTGATTCCAGAATTGCTTCAGAAGTTTAACTGTTTGCAGAGTCGCAAATGTGGCATATTAGAACTAGCTTGCTCTGACCATTGTGAGACCAGATTTATTGCAGGCCGATCAAACAATGTGAGCAACCAATGAGACAATGTGAGCATACTGCTTTCACAGAAACCTTTGGTGTCATACCTGAAGATCACTCCTGTACGCTTTCACTCTTGGAGAATCTACAGTTAACACTAGTGTCATTATGATAATTGTGCCTTTGTAATGATTTGAACCCAGAATATTAGGTAGTGTAGATATTTCTGCAGGATTATGGCACTTGTTAGGAGTTAGAAGGGAGTCTTGCATGTTGCTGTCAGCCCTATTGTTCCTTTCGATTTCATTTGACTCTGCAAGCAACAAGGACTTGTCATCTGAGTTTAGGTGGTATTGTTCTTCATGAAGGGCTTTGGGTGCTCCCTAAGGATAGGATCTCAAGGGTTTGGGGGATCTCAAGATAAGAGAAGGGGGGTGACTCATCAGCAAGTGGGGAGAAAATGGGGAAATATTGCGATGTTGGGTTTTTGATTTTGGGGGTCTAGGGAATGTAGGGAATGAGGGAATGGGTCGGCAAAAACTCTAATGCAGGGTGCCTAGTGGAAAACCTGCACGGAGGTAAGATTTCTGGCAGTGTGATGCAATTGAAGCAAAATGGATGGGTTGGGATTTCCAGCAGGGGGAGTTCTCTGGAAGGGCGGGAGGATTTTCTAGCAGGTGGGATGTTTTTCCGGCAGTGGGTGGGTTTTCTGGCAATGGAGGGCGACTTAATTCTTCACAGTACTGGATTTCATGACTGTAACTATTAGAAAAAAATAAAGAAATTCCTTTATCTGGTGCATTGTTCTCAAGATGTGTGGTGAACGATTATATAGATGTTGTTGAACAATTATCTAGGTGTGTGTATGTATGTGAAAAGTTCATGTTAGTTGTTTTGCATGCTTTTCATGTGCATTTGACAAGGTTTAGCTTGCAATATATGAATTGGTTAGTAAGGTTTTATTCTGACTACATACTTTGCAAGTAATATAGGTGAGTTTTGAATAATGCCAACTTGATAACCTGGATAATTAGTCATTAATGAAATTTCCATTTTAGAATAAGCCGCTTCTTTCCTGTGACTGCGTTATGAATTCCCTATTCTCCTAGGAGTTGTGTGTTGAAAGAAGTTCAATTCCTTCTGAGATGGTTTTAGGGCATTGTTATGCCAATGAAATAAAAAAAGCATAAAACTTTAATATCATCCTTATCCATTATTTCTGTTCATTTTTTCTTCTCTTGTGCAGGATGCTCACCATTCCATCATTGATGATAGTGAAATAATTGTTGATTATAGTCGACAGCAGCTGATGCCTGGATGGATCCCTCGAAGATTAGGTCTGTATCATGCCATTTTTTTTCAATAAGTTTCCATTTTCTTTTTCCAGAAAATGTGAGCACTGGTGCAGATCTTGCAGTGCATCAGTAATTTAACATATCATGACAGTTCGTAGATCCCTTGAATCCTTTTCAAATGACTTTTTTCTCTACAACCATATATAATTGCTTTTTTTTTCTTGACAAGGACAAGCATTCATACAAAGGGGTTAAGATAATTACATTTAAAAATGGAAAATGTTTAGATAGAGCCGAGGCTTTAATCAATCAAATTAGAGCGCACCTCAAAAATTTCACTAGAAGATGTTGTTTTGATGCCCAAATATCTTCAAATTCATCATCTCGACATCAAGATGCATGGACATTATAAAAAAATGGATTTCAAGTTTTGGAAATAGGGCATCTTGTAATGCATTTTGGGAACGTCAATTTTCAAGATTTTCAAGTTTTCATAGATCTGCTCGATCTACACTATTTTTTGAGCTTTAGATTTTATAATTAGAGATGGAAATATATTTTAAGGCTATCACAAAGATTTCCAGCATTGAAATCACATTTCTCGACACTATTTGAAGCCTCGGCTCTATACAAACCGCACCCTTTAAAAATTGACAGATCCAGTTTCTTAAAGGCGAGTGGGAGGACCATTTTTCTTGCTCTGGAGACTAGACATGAAACATTGAGCATGTTGGCTAATAAAACCATGGGATCCCTTTCTAGTGCAGGAGGTGGCCTTGGTGGTAGAAAGGAATCAGGTCAGCTACGCTTTGGAGGCCGAGAAAGACCATTCCGAGCTCCTCTGTATGAACTCCCAAGCTTAGTAAAACTCGTCACAATTTGTCTCCTCTTTACATGGTTTTTTGAGCCTCTAAGCTGGAAAGGGAATAGACTTATATGTTTCTGGCTTGCGTATGCTAACCTATTCTTTCAAGTTTGAAATAGTGCCTGTTTCATTTCGGCTTTGAAAAAACATACCTTTTCCTTTCTAAGCATATTATGTGTGTCATATTATCGGTGCCCAGATTGTTTTCAAATATGACCTTTCCCTACCTGTGTAAATTACAAAAGGAAAAAGTAACATCTATATGAAAATAACCCAAGATATGTGTTGCGATTGTGGGGATTCGAACTAGAAAGCTTGCATTGATACTGTGGTATCTTTTCCATTAGGATACATTGCTTGACCCTGGAAACATCATGCTGAGGATTTGAACTGGAAACCCTAGTGTTGAGATTGTGATATCCTTACAATTAGGATATAGTACTTGACCCTATACATCCAAATTGTATTAACTATTGAGGAGCTCGTATGTTGCACGAAATTTTAGACTATCTCATCTTATTGCAAAATCGATAAATCAGAGATAATTACATTATTATGGATAAAAAATTGAATGCTGACACCTTTTTTAATTATATGAAGTTATACTTCCAAGTTTTGAGGTATAACAGGTAAATAATATAAAAAGTTTCTAATAGAAGATATTACTAATATATTGTAGAACTCAAATGTAGGAGCGTACATATATCCTGTCCAATAATTGAAACCATAAAAATTTAGAATTGAAGAATTTAAAAAATTCGTCTTGACATATGAAATTAATACAGAAAATACAAAATAATATTCATTAAATAACAAAAATAATTAGAAATGTTTATTGACGAATAATGTAAAAAGGAAAAAAAGAAGAAGATGTAGGAGTTCTCTCTTCTCAAATCAATCTCTCTATCCCTCTTCCATACCCACCCCAAAAAAAAAAACTTTCCCTCACACCTCACTGACCCTCTCTTTCTCATGCCGTTATTGACTCTCTCTCCTATTTTTTTGGATTTGTGAACTCACATTTTAATTAGATCAGGAATATGAAACTTATTCAATTCTCTTTTAAGAGGTTTGAAAATAAGGAGACTATCTTGTTTTTGTGGATAAACATTCACTTTACTCTCTCTCTTTGTGGCATATCCCTAAATCCTAAAAAATTAGGACCCTGAACCCTCTACCAAAATTTAAAGAGGATTAAGAAAAGAAACCTCTTTCTTCTATTCGAATGACTCTACCTCTCTCTTTTATATATCATCTTTCAAGATCCTAGCAAATGAATTTAATTTATCTTAATTAAAAAGATACCTTGCTTTAAAATCTCTCTATTTTTAGGACATAACTACTGTATAGGACCCTTTTTATTATTGCGACATGTGTCCACCCCTTTAACTTTGGCTTAATAATGTACTATAGGTATCCTAATGGTTGTCTTGTTTCTTGTATTTGCTTTTTCTCACACCAGGCGCCCAATTCCATACGATGAACTGAAGAGGCTGGGAATTCCATTACCCCCAGAAGGGCGATATATGTCACGGTTTCAGGTTTCTTCTCATCCTAATCTTCATCATCATCATTGTTATCATCATAATTGCCATGGGCATCATCATAATTCATAGTGATTAGTATATTCATCACCATCGACATCATGCCGATGCCGCCACCACCACTACCACCATGTCATCGTCATGAGCACCACCACTGCCATTATCATGTCTGACATCATTGTTCTTTTTCAATATAACCACCATCATTATCATTCTATCATTTTGCATGGTTGGGTATTCTTTTAAAGTGAAGGTGATGCCTTTCCTAGATTCCACTGCTTCCTCGTGCTCATAGGCGAGATTGCCATCACCAACACCATCATTATTGTCATCATGAATCATAATCATCATCATTCTATCGTTGCATACTTGTGGTTTCTCTGATCCCACGATGTTATAGATTCCACCAATTCCAAGGAGGAGCCCTATAGAAGAGCGTTCACACAAGCACTCTGCTGTTGATGGGGCAGAGCCATCATCTCGCCGTGCTTTAGATGATGCAGCTGAGAAGAGCTCTTCTAATAGTCATAGACATGGCCAATCTTCTAAACAGTCTAAAAGAAGGCGGGATTGGGATGAAGAGAGACAAAGAGATGGAAACTACATGGATGATGGAAGTAGTGATGATTATAAAAGAGCGCAAGAAAGGAGAAGCACCAGCAGTCACTACCAACACCATGGAAAGCACTCTCATCGGCGCGAAAGACGATCAAAAAGTGTCGACAATCAACCTCCTTGAGCACATCTTGATTGGATGTTCTAGATCCGAAATAAGAGATGGTGTTGGAGATATCTGGACCATGCATGCAGCTCATGGTCTTGATGCTGAGGCTCTAAACACCTCTTCTAATTAAAATTTTGAGGGGCGGTTTTTCTTTTTAGTTTGGTTAATTAATTTTAACACCTTGTGCAACATTAATGAGATAAACTGTGAAATAGAAACAAATCAACTAAGCAAAAAAGCCCGGTTTCAAAGTTCAGTTTTTGCTGAGTCTTGTCTCATTTTCAACTCAACACTATGGAGATCAAGGAAAAAAGAAAAATGGATGACCAGCCCATTAGTTTTGTATTTATTATTATTATTCGAGAGAGAGAGAGAGTGTGTGAGTGAGTGTGAGGGCTTAGATTTAAATTTTGTAGTTACAATTTAAAGGAAAAGTTACTTAACAATTCCTCCAAACAAAAAAGTTAATGGTAGAAATGATGGGTGTAGTTATTGAAAAAGTCATTATTTTTTGTTTTAAAAGTTATTTTAATATTTTTTATATCATATTCTTTTCGGATTTGCTTTCTTTACTCTTATTTCCGTTGCATCACCCCAATCATTATTTTTTTAATTTTTGCAACTTACTCTAGAATTTTAATACCTTGCAAATTTATAGATATATATTGATTCTTTTCAAAGGATGTGCTTTACACCTATTTACAGGATCGCTTATTTCATTCCGAGTTGCATGTAATCTAACTAGCTTATAGAGTACTTTTGTCTTTTAGTAAGAATTTAACTTTATCTTTTATAAAAATGATAAAAAATATATATATATTAATGATATTTATATGAATATTTTTAAATGATGAGCAATATATCACAATTTTTTTTTTTTTTAAAAAACATCTTATATTTAATTAATCTACCAATCACAACTCACTCTATATTAACCTTTGTAATTTGAAAGGTTGTGAATTATAGATTATCTCAAAGGAAAAAGCTTATATAAGAGTGTAACCTTATGCTATAGAAGTAAAAAACTTATATAAGAGTGTAACCTTCTACTATAGAAGTTAGGCGCACCTCAAAAATCTAATAGTAAAGAGTGTTTGAAAGTGGAAAAACTTTTCAAATGATCAACAGACTTTAAGATGTATGAATATGAAGAGAAAAAGAACTTCAAATATTAAAAATAACACATCTTGTAATAAGTTATCTGGACCGTCTATTTTTAATATTTGTAAGTAGTTATAGATTTTGCTTGATTTTGAAATTTGAAATTTCATAATTAGAGCGGAATATGAATTTTCAAGCCATAAGATTTTTGACATGAGAACTACATCTTTCGAAAAAGGGTATTGTTACGCTACACAACTTGTGGTGTATACCCTTAAAGTCCTAAACATTTTTAGACACTTAAATATCTTTGAATTTTAATACGAAAATTTTCATGTAGGGGCCTTTTTTGTCGTTTAAAAGCGTAGAAAGGATGTTTCTATATAAAAAAATAGTGACATTCTATTAGTAGTTAAAAAACAATTAAGGCATCTTGAAGGTGATGTCATACATCGTGTCGGTGATGTCATTGTCCACTATTGTTAATAAATATTTTTGTTTTTATGAGAAATTTGTATTTTACCTTTAACCAATTATTTAAAATACATGTAGGCAAAAAGTTACTGCACTATAGGATAAGAGTATCTACATGTCAAAAATTGTTGAGGACTATAAGGGATACACCACTAAATGGTACAGCTTAACAAAACCGTTCAATTTTTTTTAAAAAAAACGCTTTATTTGTATAAAATAAGGAGGGAAAAATCTTGCTTTTGCTTGTAAAAAGAGAGATGAGAGAGTAAACCGCAATTATGCTGAGGCGCATTGGTCATGAGCTATGCTTTCACAAATGGTAAAGCTTTTTATGTTCTTCCTACAACATAGAAGTTTTATCTTCCCCTTACTAACCAGCCATCTATTTTTTATCAAGAGAGATACTCACCGTTTGATCTTAGATCCGACATCTCAAAGTATTTTATTTTTAGCTTTTTTAATATAAATTTATAAATATGAAATTTGGTACGTGTCATCTTCTCATTGGGGCACACTTATAAAAAATATTAACAATAGTTTTGCGATAAAAAATAATGACCAAAAAACCTTTTAAAAATTTCAGAGATATTTTGGTCATTTTATTTTATTGAAAATATTTTTTCTATATTTTTCGCTAGTACGAGTTTAATAGAAGAATGGACATCCAAATTTTGGTGTCAAAATAATTTATAAAAAAAAAAAAAAAAAGTGTAGAAACGTGATATTGTGATTAAAACAATCTTAACCCTCATTAAAAAATAATGATAGATTGGATAAGAGGAGGATAGAACTTTAATCTTGCACGGAAACACAAAAAACTATCTCTTCACACAATACACACTTGTACTTTCACGAGTCACGCCAACACTGCAAACTCTATTGTTAGTAATTTAGTATACGAGATTCCTCATAAAAATGCAATGAGTGATGTAACCAGGGTGAACGATAGCTGGCCCGGATCGTTTATACGGAAAACGGTACGGATCAATGAAATCTGCGATCCGGCCAACTGAATTAGCCAATAAAAATAATAAAAAAAGCAGATGGATCAACTGGAGTGGTTTTGCCACTTATAGTGACTGAAAGCTTGTTATTGTGATTCCTTCGTAACTAACTTTTGTAGCAATAAAGTTAATAAAAATAAATTTGCGAATAAAAACAACACCTAAAAATTTAAAATAAAAGGTGGGACCCCCTAGGCCGCTGGTTCCCGATACTTTACAAGATCGGACCGGCCCCACTGATTCCTCATCTTGATTGCCAATTTTTTAAAACAACGGATGTAACAATTTGATGATTAGGAGATTTTCACAAAAATATTCCCCTCATATATATTTGGCTGCTGGATTCTATGCCAAACTTGATATGCCATACCACCAACTATTTTCTCTGGTAGCACATATGCTATGCTCTTTTGGGGGCATGGTTTACTCCCTCCCAAAGGTGTAAAATGTCTTTTAGCTTTTTTTTTTTTTTTTAACCATTGTTTTGTGCGGGCTTGACGGCATGAAACAATATGCGGTGGTTCAGAGGTATAAAGTATCCATCTTAAAGATATATGCAAATAGATGGTTCATCTAAAACAATAGTAACTAACGACGGTTTAGAGGTATAAACATTATTATTTATCGTTTTTTAAATTTATATATTTTTTCACATTCATGATCTCTACGTTAAAAATTATGTATTTTTTAAAATGAAAAGCAAATTATATTTTAAAAATATATTTATTACCAACTCCACATTTCTACAATATACAAACTAGCCGGATGTTAACCGCATCTTTTTTTTTTATTATAATTAATATTGCTTAGGGTGAGTAGCACATCATTCCAATCTTTTCATTGTTCCACCCAAAACAAGGGTCCATTTCCCCTGAAAAATGATTTGGCAGCCCATTGATTTGGGTGGATTACTAAAAGCCAAAGGGGCCAAAGTAGGTCCTCTCCCTATCTATGCACCGTCGGATATTTTGGGACTCCATATGCTTAAATAAACAAGGGTGCAGTTTGCATACGGATGCATTCGTAGGTGCAGAGATAAGATGCACTTTCAAATTTTATCATAGTATATAATTTTGATGTAAAATGTTTGTAGGATTATCGTAAAATTTATTTTTATATCTAATTATAATTTTAAATTTAAAAAATAATTAAAATTAAATAGATCAATAAACATGTATCGATAATATATTGTAAAATGTTGAGACTTAATTCTTTATTGTTTTTCATAGCGATACATCTCGATGTTGAAATGAACGATCAAATAGTTTTCCAACATTATTTTTGAGGGCACCCTTAGGTATACATTATAAGGTAGCATCCATATATAAACTTTTTCCAACCCAGGAAAGAAGATATTATTCGCCGTCGTTTTTAGAGGGAGAAAACCCCCTCCCCCTCGACCTTTCGACTCCCCTTCCTGCTAACCCCTCTATCTCTCTCTAGTTTCTCTCTCTACTTTGTTCCTTCTCTCTCAATACACAGCGAAGAGAGGGGGAGTTGCAGGTAACCATGTCTGGGACGTACGGTCCCGATGGCGGTGGAAACACTCGAGGTACCCATTTTTTTCTACTTCCTTCACTTTACATCTCTTTTTAGGGTTTTTTTCTGAAACTTCTTTTGTGTTTTCACCTTCGTACCATGATTTCTCCATTTCTGGTGGAAGTGCTTCTTTTAAAAGGTGGTCTTGTTTCATGTTACAGGCAGTTATGGAGGAGGAGGGTTTCATGGTGGGGATCGAAGAGGAGGTGGAGGTGGTCACAGAGGCGGCCGTGGTGGTGGTGGTGGCGGTGGTGGTGGTGGTGGCACTGGCCAACGTGAAGGCGACTGGGTTTGCCCTAATCCTGGGTATGTTCTTTCCTTGCATTTTTTGTTTCCTTTTTTAGATTTGATGGGTTGTTGTAATCAAGAGCTTCTATTTCTACAGTTTCATTCGTCTTTAGTTTTGTGTACACTTTTTAGTTTTTGTTGCATGTTTGAGAGAATGGATTTGCCCTAATAGTGGGTCTTTGCACTCTTTTTATTTTTTTAGATTTTCACTTTCATTTTTTCCCTTGTTTCGTGAGTTGTCTTATTGATTATGTTTCTGTCTTTTATATATGTATTTTTCTAAAAGTTCCATTGATTTTAATCTCATTGTTTGTTTCAATCAGATGTTTTTTCTTGCTTTTCTCCTCCGTGTTCTTGATGGTTGGTTGTTTCATATTTCTAGCTTTTTTTTTTTGAGTAAGGTTGACTATGGTATATATGTGAAGAAAGATCATATTTCTAGTTTTGCATTCCTTTTTTTTTTTTTTTCGTTTTTTATTTCAAATCAGGGTTTAGAACATTGGGTTTGGCCATTTTCCATTGATCCACTGATGTATATTTCTATAAATGTTTTCCTCGTCTCCTCTTCCTTTCAAATTCTTTCTAGATTGTTGACCAATTATGCTGCATTTTTCTTCTTCTTCTGCCTGAAAATTATTGTTCGTGTCAAGCTCTTTCATTTTTCCGTGATGGTTTTTGTTTCTCACTATCTTTTTTGTCCTTTCATTGATTGGTTGTTCTAGTCTTTCTAGTTTTAGACTTTCAGAATTTTTTTTTCTTTTCATTAAGGGTTTAAGGATATGGTCTTCCCCCCTAATTTTTGCAGATTGCCTGAAAAGTGTTTTTTTTTCTCCATTTTCTCCATGCCCTGATCTTTCTAGTTTGACTCCCTCCTACTCCCACTCCTC
Organism: Amborella trichopoda; assembly: GCF_000471905.2. Next base: position 793,144 of record NW_006499296.1, on the reverse strand, counting down.
TACTGGTTTCTGTGACTAGATTTTTTGTATGCCTGTCTTCTTGGCCTTTTCAGATTTTTTTTGTATTGTATTTTTAATCTTTCTTGTTTAAGAGGATTGTTACTTGTTCCTCCTCCTTTTGTGTGTGTGTGTTTAAGAACATGGGTTTTTCGCTTGTTTCGTAGATGTGCAAATGTGAATTTTGCTAGAAGAATGGAGTGTAACAAGTGTGGAGCACCAAATCCTGGTGGAGCCAGTGAACACAATGGAGGTGGGGGTGGGTACACCCAACGAGGAAGAGGTGGAGGCTATAGTGGAAATCGGGGTGGCCGAGGTGGTGGTGGTGGTGGTGGTGGTTATGGAGGCCACAGTGATAACAATAACAGTGGAAGAGGTGGCAGCGGTAGTGGCTATGGAGGCCAGAGTGATAACTATAGCAGTGGTAGAGGCGGCCGGGGCTATGGAGGCCATGATGATAGCTATAATAGTGGCCGAGGTGGTGGTGGTGGCTATGGAGGTGACAATGATAACTACGGTGGTGGGGGTGGTAGAGGTGGCTCTTATGGTAGTCAGGGTCGAGATGATGGAAATTACAGTAGTGTCCCTCCGCCTGCACCAGTCCCCGCTCCTGCCCCCACTTATCTCGGGGGTAGTGGTGGTAATTATCCTCCACAATTTGGAGAGCGCCTCCCACCTAATGCTCCTCCTTCTGGTTATGGGTCTCAACCTCCCCCGTCAAATCCTTATAGTGAAAATACTTATGGAGCAGCTGTTCCTCCTCCTGGATGTTATGGGGCATCCAATGCTTACCCACCTCCCAATTCATACCCACCTCCAAGTAGTCATGTTCCACATGGTTCTGAAAGAACTAGTGGATATGGTGATTCTAGGCCCATTCCTGGTCGAGATGGCCCCAGGAATGCTACTGGTGGCTATGGTGGTCCTGTTGAGTCTCCAAAAGTGAAGCAATGTGATGAGAATTGTGGGGACTCCTGTGACAATGCACGGATATACATATCAAATTTGCCTCCTGATGTTACTACTGATGAACTTAAAGAGCTTTTTGGAGGCATTGGCCAGGTAAGCCGATTCCTTTTCCTATTCCAAGTTGTTTGTACGATTGTTTCTTCTTCTTCGTCTTCTCTCTTTGTTTTTTTTTTTTGGGAGGGGTGGGGGTTGTGTTGGGGATCAATTATTTGTCTCTTGGCTTATTACGCTGATTTGCACCAAGTTTTGAATCTGTTTGTTACTTTTTGATCACTTTGATTTTACAATTCTTTTTGTTGTAAAACAATAAGCTTTAGATTGGCTTTGCTTTAGCAGCAAAAGTAAAATTATGCACCATGTTAAAAAAAAAAAGGAATATCAGTTGATTGAACTTCTATTTGTAAATGTTACTGGTTCTTGTCGGTCTGTGTAACACAGTTTCCATTTACCAGTACTTCTAGCTGAAATGAGTAAAAAAAAAGTAACTTTTCTTGTGTCCCTTTTGAAAATGAGGGATTAATGTGCATGTGAATGCTGAATAATATTGAAAAATTCAGTCTAATCAATGAAATTTGGTAATTCATTGAGCTATCAAGGGCCTTAAAAATATTTACGAATTTTTTGGTTTGAACTTCAGTTACGAAATGAGAATTTAGAGGTTACCAAGAGTAGTCAAAGTGTTCTAATGCTTGTAGTTGCTTCATGAATGCCCTTTATTTTTTTAATGTGAACATATACATGCAATTCCTTTATGCCTGTGACTGTTAACATGTAGTTAGTCTCTTGTCAGTACGCTTTTTTTAGTTTTTATGAACTGTCTCTTGCTGATCAAGATTCTTGTAGCAAATTTTTAGTTTTTTTTAATGGCTAGACTTACTCTTTGTTGTGTGATGAAGAGATATCTAGTTTTCCTTTTGCTGAGCTGTCACTTGTTAAAGTCATGTACTCTGCAAGATCGAGGTGATAATGGCATCGAGATGGTGCTTTCAGGACTATTCTTGAATACATGGACATATCATTTATCTGATCCCATTCTTTGGCCTTTTCGGTTTTGGCTGTTTTTGGAAATGCTTTGGGAATGGATTCTGTGGACGTGTGATCTCATTGCCCATGATGCATTTTATTTGGAAAGGGTTGGGATCTTGTTTTCTACTGTATGGTGTGTATTATTGACCTGTTGGCGTTAACACATTACGCTCGTTCAAAAAAGTCGCAAGCGGGTCGCCTAGGCAGTTGGCAGGCGCCTAGAAACCTAGGTGGCCCTAAAGGAGTGAGAGAGAGGCTTTCTTCGATGTTCATGTCTGTTAGGGATTTTATTCTTGAGAATGTTTCTCTGTCTTGAATGCTGCCTTCTTTGGCCTTTTCGGTTTTGGCTGTTTTTGGAAATGCTTTGGGAATGAATTCTGTGGACGTGTGATCTCATTGCCCATAATGCGTTTTATTTGGAAAGGGTTGGGATCTTGTTTTCTACTGTATGGTGTGTATTATTGACCTGTTGGCTTTAACACATTACACCCATTCAAAAAAGTCGCAAGCGGGCTGTCTAGGCGGTTGGGCAGGCACCTAGAAACCTAGGTGGCCCTAAAGGAGAGAGAGAGGCTTTCTTCGACGTTCATGTCTGTTAGGGATTTTATTTTTGAGAATGTTTCTCTGTCTTGAATGCTGCCTTCTTTCTTCTTCTTCTTCTTTTTACCTTTATTTTTTATTCAGTTTAATGGCCTGCTTAGATGCTCTAGGTGGCTGAATTTTTGAATAATGTGTCCAACTGCCAATACTGATTCTGAAGAAAGCGCTGATTAATTAAACATCAACTTGAGTTTTAAAAGAGCAAAACTTGGTCAGTCATTTTTTTTCTGATATATGCTCGTCACTTGGTCTCTTTTAGATTGTTGCTGTTGATGATGCTTTCAACTTTTCGTCTTCCTGAATGCTCTATGAAGTATGAATTATTAACAAATTTGTTAAAAGGTGCTATTCTCAGCTGCTCTGGCTTGTCTGGGTCCCTTAATGAGTCTGGAGAATCTCGTATACGTTCTCTAGATATTATTCTAATTAAGTTGGACCTATAAGAGCAGACTCAGCTTAGTGATAGATGGAATGGAACTTGTGAAGGCATAGTTTAGTTTGTTCTCTCTTTGACGTTCATGATATGCCATTTAAGTCGCAACACATAGCATTTCCATTTCTACAATACAAAAGACATTCCCAACCAATTAATTCTACATAAAACTGGAGGCAACTTTAGAAATTTATAGAGATGCAAATTTTGAGGTAAAGGAAGTACTTCTATGTCGAGACTCCAGATAGAGAAAATTGTTAGAAACTTAGGGATTTGCTATTTTCATATGGTATTCTCTTTCAGTTTTCTATCATGATTTCCATTTTGTGCTGTTTTAGTATTTATTGTCTGGATAGGTTGATATATGTACTAGTGAGGTTAAATATCTTGTTTTGTTGAGATAATTATAATGTTATGATGTGAAATTTCGGTCTAGTTGTGACTGATTTGTAATATAGGTTGTCTCAGTGCCGTTCAAAATTTGTGTCCATTGGGAATCTATTATGATGGTACTTGTTCTGTTTTTAACAATTCTAGATCTGCATAAATACCCAAGAAGTGTGACTGGTTTGAATTGTACTATCTCTCTCTCTCTCTCTCTCTCTCTGCTATTTCTTTTACTTAAAAGACACTTCATCTGTTTGGGTGCTATCAGTTATTTGTGTTTGCTTACTAGTTGTTCTTGAAGCACACTTGTGCACACACACGCACACAGTGTGTGTGTATGTGCCTGTCATATGTAATGTTTAAAATGCTCAAACTCTGCCAAGTTTTAAACGAGTCAACTCCCCAAGTCCGAGTTGAGCCGCTGGTCTCATCTTATAAAACTTAATATTTTTAACAAATAACTAATGGCATGTGAGTGGTTCAATGCTCTAGTTGAGAAGTCCGATGAAAAATAATCTTCGAGGTATTTTATTTCTATGAAAATTTAGTATTTAATCTCATGATTGATATTTCCAACTCTGTGATGGCTGGCCCCAACAAAGGAGGCAGGTTGTGTTAGGTAGGGAGCCAATGTAAAACTTTGTCGCAATTTTTCATTAATTAGCCGATCCCAACTAGTTGGGATAAGGTTCGGATGATGATGATGATTGGCATTTCCATTTTACTATGAAATATTTCAATGTATTTACTATTTACATATCTCACGTTACTATTTTTCTGTAGTTTATTTTTTATTAAGAAGTAAATTTGGGTAATAAATGTGACTTTTTAACTAAATTTAGGTATGCATTTGATTTAGAAAATAGTGAGGGAATTTTAAAGAGATAAGTCTATCCAAATAGTGGAGAGAGAGATTCAGAAAATTTCAGGGAAGAACAGTATGTAGGAACGATTTCAGCAGTCATAAAAGATTTTTAAAGTCACACTCCTGTTCATTTTCCTTATGTAATATAAATATGCATACTGTGTTATAGTACACTTCTATAGACTCAGCTAGGACTTGGATTGCATAGACTCAGCTAAGGCTTGGATTGGACTTGGGGCTCGGCTGACTCCCCTATACAAGAGTCAGCGAGTCCTATGAGGACTTGGGTTGAGTTTTCTCAAAACTGCATGAGGGCAAGTTGGACAGTTTTAAATATCGGCAACTGCCTGAGCATAATTGTCTCGGTGAATCCTGAGTTTTAAGACACTGATCACATGACTTTCCTTACTTGTATTTGTTGTTACACGTGTGCACATACTGTGTATGCGTGGGCACACTCGTGCATGTGGATGTGCATGTGCTTGTGGCATATGCGTGTATGTTAGTGTGTATATTATTCCTTGCCCGCCTCAAGGTTTGTTACTTGTTTTGTGGTTAGAATTATTTCATACTAGCCCCCAGATTAAATTTTTTTTTCTTTCCATACTAGCTCGTTTGCATCGATTCCATTTGAGACATCTTATTATGGAAGTTAGATATGTTTAGACGTATACAATTGGTATGGAATTGGATTATTGGTCTGCTTATTTCTCGTAGTGTTTTATCGTCATGTGAGTTTGCCCTTGCCTTCTGTTCGTTCTTTTGTTTGTTTGTATTGAAGAGGAAGCATTTCTCTACTGTTGCTGTTCCTATTGCATTGGCACAACAAACGGGATCATGCATAATGCTGAGTCAGACTCTTAACATAAGGGTATCGCTTAACGTGTACAAATACATTGTGTAGAAGTTCAAAATTTCATCTTGAAGTAGATGTAATGTTATTAATCCATTGTTTATTTATGGATCTAGATGGCATTGTTGAAAACAGGACCTAAAGAGTTGGAAAATCGGGGTTGGTGCAAATCCTTTGGACAGAGACAAAAATAAAATTTTGCCTCCTAGTTAGTATCCAGACCAAAACTTTGGTGGCTGTAGCTATTTAAAGTTCCTGCTACTGAAAGTTGGGGCTGTAATACCTTACTTTGCCAGCCTCCTGGCTGAAGTGGCATGACTGTTGAGGTTGAGTTTCTATTTTGGTCACGAATATGAGGATTTACTAGAGCTTCTTGTAATTGGAGGCAAGTCCCTTAGTTTGTTCTGACATATACCATTCGATGAAGGGTATTCTTGCAGTCTTTCTTCCCTCGTTTAGTGAAAGTACTCCGTCATGAGAAACTTCCTTGTTTTCTTAGGGAAATTGATCTATTAGGGATCTTTCCTCTTCTGATTTATCAGGATGTCTCTTATGAGTGTTGTATTTGGAAATCAGTCAACTTGCTCTAGTATTAGATGGATGTCACAGGCTCACGGTCCTCAAAACAAAAAAATAACCGTTAATATTATCTGCAATCGTCTGACTCATGCTGTATAATAAAGAAAAAAAATTCCCCATGTGATATCAGTAGTCCATTTCCTGGTGCTGAGATGTATAGTTAAACTACATACTTTGCAAACCTGTCTAGAAAATGAGGATTGAGTGAACCCTTCAAATATGTAGATTATATGTGGCAGGTGACCCAGTGTTTAGTTGGGAGATTGTTTAGTTGGGAGATTTATACAGATATCTTAACTCTTAAGATCATCTGGAGTATGAATTTATGGAATATTCTTTTGTTTCTCATGCTTCATTATTATTTCTTAATGCCTGATATCCAATTTGTGGGGTTCTAAGCCTTCCTTTGATTTTTTTTTTTTGAAGTGGTTTTCCTGTGATGTTTGTTTGATAGGTTGTTTTAATGTTTGAGCATTTTTTATGACCTTTTTTCTAGTTATGTCCTAAAGCCAACAAAATATACAACCTTGTCTCTGGGCCATATATTGTCTAATATCTACTTCTATTTGATGCTAATTTAATGTTCCCTTTGCAAGCTTAAGCCTCAACGTGTTAATGCTTGGGAAGGGCTTTCAATAAGTTCAGTTATTAAACTAGAAAGAAAGAAACACATTCTCCCCGTTTTTATGTGCATGGTGACACATCAAAGACAATGGCAGCAATACCATGGCATCCGGAGAATAGAAAAGGGAAACAGCAACAACACTCTTATCATTCTTGTGGCATGGTTTGCTAATTGACGTTCAGAAAAATTTCACATGGGATTGCAAGACTTAATTGTCTACTCTAATCCATTTGGAGTAACCTAAGCTTATTACGCAGTGTAGATAGGTTTATTGGTTTGATTAATATTTCTGGTGCTACCTTATAGGTTGGTCGGATCAAGCAGAAACGTGGCTATAAGGATCAGTGGCCTTGGAACATAAAAATCTATAGAGATGATGGTGGGAACAGCAAAGGAGATGCTGTACTCTCTTATGAAGATCCATCTGCAGCGCATTCTGCTGGTGGTTTTTACAATAGTAAGTATCTGGCATGAAATTTTGTTTCATAACGTCTCCATAGACCTCATAGACCTATATGCATAATGTTGACATATTTATACGGTAGGCATGCTCATATTTACATGCATTTTAATGTATGTATGTGCGCATGTATTTATAATTTATGTATGCATCTATTTGTTTTCGGTTTGCTTATATCTTTGTCTCTCAGATTATGACTTGCGGGGCTTCAAAATCAATGTTGCTATGGCAGAGAAGTCCGCACCTAGGGCACCACCTGCTTATGGCCATGGGTATGTGGTCCTCTTGTGCTTAGTTCTGAGTTCTTGGCAGTGATTGTGATATAGAACAATTTTTGAAGAGTAGCTAATGTGCATTTGCTTATCTTTGTTAATGAAAGGATAAATGGAGATCCGGTCCTCTTTCTTTCTCCTGATTAGTAACTAATTTTCTTTCTCTAAGTCTTTTAGTTTCCATCTTTTCCTTTTTTTCTGCTAGCACCTTTGTTCTTGTTTGATTCTTCTCTTATGGTCTTTCTTGAGCTTGACCATTTCCTGTTGCCTGGTTAAACCTTTTGCCTTCTATATCCGGGATTCTGAACAGGTTATAATTTCACTAAAATCATAAAACAACTGGAAAAAAGAGTGAAGCCAAAGAAATGATGCTTTTCATTTTGAAATGTTAACGAGAGAAATTAATTACATTAATTTGCACATAGGAATAGGCAAAACTAAATGTGCTCGGTGAAAGAGAGAGAAGAGATGGGAAATAAATGGGCAAGGTCAAGAGATGGGAAATTGAGGGAGGTCATACAAGGCATCTCTCTCATTGCCAGCCTGTGCTAGTGAATCAGCATTCTCATTTACCGCCCGATGTCATGCACAATAGTCACCTATTTATCATAGCAAATATCGTAAACTTCCTCGTCAAAATCGGCCATCCTCCATTGGTGTGGGTGATCATTGCAGCACCACCAAATAACATTCAGAGAACCCCCCCCCTTGATAATAGAAGGGTTTTAGAATTTGTGGAAGTAGATCTTCAGCCCTTTGATTAATGTTTTTGCTTCAGCCAAGTTAGCTTCTCCACAATCTCATACGACCACCATAATATAGGTGGGTTTGGCCCCTATGATCCCTAATCGGGATTGCCCAAATAACTGCCATTGAAATTTTATTTCAGCGTTCCCTAAGGTAGGGCCTGTCACACCACGTGAATCTGGCCCTCATGAGCATTGCTATTAACAAATTCCTTCCATTTTCTCATGATTTGGGCCCTTGATCTGAAAAACTCTATGCTCAATGCTTGAAGCTTTTCGTGTCTTTATTCTTTCTCCTGCCATAGTAGTTACATAATATTTTCCTTTTATTTGTTCATTCCATAAACCCCATTGGTCTAAAAAGGGTGTGGACCTTAAACTTTCCATTAACCTATCACAAGCCCCTGGGTAAAGGAGGTGGATTGTGTTAGGTAGGCAACTAACATAAAACTTTACCAAAGCCAAAACGTTTCTATGAATCCTGAATCTACGTTATTTGCTTATGCTAGGGCATTCCCTATAAGCGACGCGCTATACCGGAAACTTGGGTACTATGAGAAATGAGCAAGGGTTAGCTAGGGCGTTCCCCAGAAGTGACACGCTGTAGCGTTGCTTGGTTGCGGTGAAAAATAGGCAACCAGTACAACACCTGTAAAAGGGTGCAAGTTAATTCAAGTGGAAGGCTAAAAAAGGGCAAAGGGTAGGCCCAAAAAGACATGGTTGGAAGTAGTGAGAAAAGATATGGGGACTTATGGCCTCACTGAAGGTATGACCCTTAATAGAGTAGAATGGAGGACTAGGATTCTTGTCGCTCACCCCAATTAGTTGGGAAAAGGCTCTGGTCATGATGATGATTCCATAAGCCCCATAAGATTGCATAATAGGTTAAAGACCATAACAGGTGTCCCTTTGGAGGAAAAAGGCTTGCCTCCTTGTGACACAATAGTTCAGAATAGGCAGTAGGGGAACCCTATCCATGCTTAACTTAGGACATAACTCTGATTTTTGCTAGGCATTTGTGTCAAAGATAAAGCTAGGAAAGTATATTCTTATTAATATAGATTTTGCGATGGGAAGTGGGATTGCGATCAGGAGCGTGGGATTGTAAAAGGCTAAAAGATCCATATAGTTTTTTGTTTGTTTTGAGAATAGAAGATCCCTTTTATTAGGAGCATCGTTCGTACAATGCATGTGTCGAGGATCGAGATCCCTAATGTTAGGGATCATGATCCCAACCTTTTGGGGATCTCGTTCCCGACCTTTTCGATCTCGATCCCAAGCTTTCAAGGATCTTGCTCCCAACCTTAAGGAGTATGTATATAGTCTAGGACTATATATACTTTTTGAAGTAGGGATTCCTTTATTTATAACCAGCAAGCAATGCAACTAAATTAAAAGTGTAGTTAGATTACTAGTTGCTATAAATGTAGAAAATTATCATATTGGTTGTTATCTTTTTCCTTAAGTTGGGTATCGAGATCCCTAATAGTGGGGATCGAGATCCCTAACAATGAGGATTGAGATCCCAAAATTTTTTTAAAATCAATGTTCAAAAAGTTGGCTGCTCGACCGCCTAGGCGGCTTTCTGGAGAAAACGCTTAGGCGTTCTTAAGGTGGTCACTGTTAGGCCCCAAAACTAGGCGTCCACCTAGCCGGTTGGGTGACCGATTAGGTGGTAAAAGGCGCCTGCCTAGGCGGCCTGGAGATGTATGGCGGAAAAGTTTTTTGAGACGGGGCAAAAATTCATTTTACCCCCTTAAAAGAGGGGATAAGGGTTTGGGGGGTCATTCTTGCCCCCCCAAAGCAATTTTAGTTAACTTTAGAGTGAGAAACAACTTGAAAAGAACTAGATTTTTTTGAGAGATCGAAATTTTTTTTTGAAATCCTCAAATGGTCACTATATTAAAGAATATTCAACCCCAATCTTTTTGAGGCTTATAGGGGTTGTAAAAGAGGAGAGTTGGGATCCCAAGCATTTCCGTTTTAGCCCGAAATCGAGTCCACTTCAAGAAGGTTGGTAGATTTCAATAGTTTTCATTAGGTTTTTTAGTTTTTCCCCTTAATGTCTATTGTCTAATGATGTTCTTTTTTTGCTATTTGTAATTTTTCTTTGATATTTTGTGATACATATTTGATATTTTATTGTCTATTTGGATTAATATTTTATTAGTTAGTTTAAAAATTGAAGATCCCTTTCCTAGATAACTGAAGCGAGATAACAGAGAGGTGCCACCTATAGGTTGGGAGGTCCTAGCAACTATGGTTATTACTGTATTTCTAATGCGACTTGATGTACGATTCTGTCTTTGATTTTTGATGAAAGTTAACTAACAAAGTAGGCTTTAATCACATCATGGGGAGGGTTGTCAGGGTTGCCTTCATTGTTGTCTTTTAAGAATCTCATTTCTGCTACCTGTTTATTTTTGCTAATTCATTGTTATCCTTCCTTTAGAAGGGGAAAATGAGAAATCTCATTCTTTGGCAGATATGTTGATTGAATTGTTATAATATGAAAAACTGGTGCTTGTCAGCTCTCATGTTTCTTGTTGATTGCCTTCTGCCTGAGGTGGCAGAAGTCATACCTCCCAGAAGATGTATTTTATTTGGAGAGAAGCATCTCTCATAAGTGGTGCTTGTGTTTTATAATAATTATGTAGGTGGGCACTTTATGGTTGACTGACTTGATTCTTTGGGTTGGTCTGCCATCCAAAAACTAGGGGCCTACTTCATCCAAACCCTTTTCTCTCTCTTCTTTCGTCTCTATCCTGCCACCCTAAAAACCCTTGGCCTTATCTCCATCTTTTAAGCCCCAAAACCCTAGATAACCTTTCTGCCAATATGTTATTCCGATCAGTATTCAACTAAGCAATATTTGACTTAAATTCAGCATTGTTCCATCAATTCCATAGTTTATTTAACTAGACTGCTAAATTTCAGCAAAAGTCGCTTCTGTTTAAATCGCTCTGTCAAACCTTACCATCTTAATTTCCCAAATTGAGTCTTAAAACCTTAATTTATTTCAATAATTGTAAAGACCTCATCTCTAATTAAACCAGAGCTTAGCCTTGCGGTGCTTAATTCAACAGAAAAATTCCCTAAGCCTAATTCTCATTTGTATCCCACTAAACCTTGCTGCATCATGTATGAGTTCCTTGGTCCTACATCACATAGATGTAGTGATGATAAGTTGGGATGTGTAGAAATGTGTCGGTTATCTAGGGAACCCTAGGATTGCATGCACTTGAAGCACAGGTCATACTTATGGAATCTAGCTTTGGTGTGGGGGAGCAGTGAATTAGTTCAGGTCAATGTTGTCATAACTGAACTGTTGATCGAGCTCGGTCCGGTTTAACCACACAGTCGAGTCCGGTCTTCAAATCATTGGTTTAGGTTTGTGGTGGAGCTTAACATTATAGTGCCCTGTTTCAAGGCTGAGTGTGCCTGATCAGATATCAAAGTCAATAGCATTTTGAGCATAGGAATGGGAGCATGCTGTGGTTGAGGGTTCAATGGGGTTTTCTAGTCTTGAGAGGCTTGTAATATCCTTGAAGTGGTAGTGTTGAGATGCAGTGTGGAAGTTGGATACCTTGTGATTTATGTTAGTTCTTTGTTGTATGGACTGTAGATTCCAGGTGTAGTGTGATGCCAAAGCGGTTTGTGTAGAAACGAAAAGCAATCCATGAAAACTAGAAAGAAGAAACAAACGCAAAAGAAAGAGACAACCAACCACAACGCAATGATATACGTGGTTCGGTAACGTGCCTACGTCCACGGGAGATGAGAACTTCTTTGCTGGCAATGGAGAATAGGGTTACACAAGCTCTCTTCCTCACGCCTCTCTGATTACATAGCAATTTGCGTTTTTCCCTTAACCCTAGATGAACCCCCAATCACAACAATATATATCGAGTTCCAAATAGATGGTACAAATTACGGAAATACCCTTGTAGGGATATATTTCGAATCCTCCGGGCCTCAAGCCCTACGGGCCTTCGGCCCTTTGGGCTTTTAACGGCTCTCTGGAGTCGTCTTTTTGACTCCACATTGGTTTCCTCAGAATACAAGACATCAATTCTCAACAATTTGGTTTGGGGTATCTGGTTTCACCTAGAGTTCTCACATTTACCCGATTTTTATGATCATTAGATGCCTACTAGGGACTAACTTTAGCTTAGGGACTAAGTATTTCTGTTACAGACATGTTCAGGATTCTGGAGAGGTGGCAACCATCCATTGCTATGATTCCTGTTCTCAAAGAGCACTACTGGTTAACGTCATAGCTAGTTCATTGTTTGGTTCATCAAGGGAGAGGAGACAGGTTTGGATGTATGCTTACCATCTTTTGGGTGTTATGAGAGAGGAGAGCATCTTGCTCGTTCTAGGAATTGTTGGTAGATCATTTTAAGGTCTCGAGCCCTCAACCATCCCTTAAATGCTGGCATTTTCCATGACATTAAAGTAGGGGATTTGGCGAACCATTGGACATAGGATTTGTGCGTTTTAGCTATGACCAACCTTTTGCTAGATGTGGCAAACCACTCACTGGGCAGCCTCATTGAATTAAAGATAGCTCGTTGGAAAGTCTTGGGCTTTCTGGATTGGGTGGTTTTAAGGTAATGAATAGTTTATCTTGAAGGCTCATCTCTAAGTATGCCATCTAGGCTAAGCAAAGCGTTCTGTTTTTTGGATTCAGTATCAAAGAAAGCTCGTCACAAGAATTAGGATATTTGTTAACTATCTTTTGATCCTTTTGATTATGTGTGTTTGACTTGCCGACCATCGTAGGATAGGGGTGAGCATGGATGTAACAAGGGGCTTGAAGATCACAAAATTTTCTTGATGGGATTGCAGCATCATGTGACGTCTTGAGATTGCTTATACTTAAGTCTCTCAATTGGCGTTGCAGATTTCTTTGCAAAGGAGTGTATCACTGAGAGAGTGCTTTCTTTGAGAAATCCTTGAAAGCTGACCTGTCTCCGACCTGTGCATTAGTTGATTTATCTATTGTGGTTTAGCCTTTGGAACAATATTCAGATCATCATTTCATATCAGTTTTTGAAACTTGAACCCCGGCATGGCAATCGGCAGGGCCCAAGCCCAAGCCCAAGTCATTGGGTTTGACTCTGGCAAGTCTTACCAATACTCAGCTGCGTCAATAAAAAATTTGAGAGTAACCGCAGGTACCAGTGAGACACTGCTGCTTCTCGATGTTTTTTCAACGGGACTTGGTACCCTGCCTGGTACAAGTTACTCAGATTGACTCACCGAGTTTTAAAATGCTGTACTTTACATCGAATGCTAAGAAAATGTTATTTACTAAGTTTTTGAAGACTGGTACTTGGCATGATATGTGGCTGAATCTTGTGGCAGGTTGACTTGGCAACATGTCTTATCATCTTTCAGAATGTAAATACTGGAATGAATAAAATAAATGATTTAGAAATCACTTAGGACCTTTAAGTAGGGTTACAGGCTCGTATTGTTGTTTCTGGCATCCCTTGACTTGGTATGCAAGTCTTGAATGATTCTCTGAGAGTCTATCCTGTGTCTTCTATTATTTGTTTTTTCAAAAGGTTGGTGGGGCTTGAGGCATGGATGAGACAAGTTAACTTGGTCGAAGTCTCACTCACCACGTCAATAGCTAAAACAACGGTTAGTTGTGAAGAAAAGGAATCTAACAAATTGTTGATGATTGGAAAACGTTCTATCATTCAAGATGCTTACTAAAGCTTGCTCAAGCTGAAGGAACTAGGCATATGTGGAATATCAGAGATTTGGACTAACAGGTGGGTGTTGCGAATCAAGGAACCATATGCTGACTTCAGCGTATCAATTTTTTGAACTTTGTGAAGCATCAATATTTTGGACTTTATGAAGCGGATAGATTTTTTTCTCTCAAGGACAGTCAATGACTAGATAACAGGCACTATTTCTGTTGTGTTGTCCAATTATTGTACATTTTACAAGCATGAACTGCCAAGCCAGGTACTTTCACCCCATTAGGCTACACCTTAACCTTAATTCCTTAAATTAATTTATAATGGCTACCTCTCCATAGGTTGCTATAATCTTCCATTAAGATTGCGAATGGGAAAGGGATGGGACGTGGTCTACTTGCCACAAACCTCTCTACCCCAGAAAAATCTTTTGGGGTGTATTCACCTTAACTAGGTAGGAGTTGAAGGGGATAGGAAAGGCATTTCCTATTTACTCCAAGTCCCCCAAACTCCTGTCCTAACAAGGAAAGCCAAGTTCCAATATATGAAATTGTTGTTGTTCCTGGCCTTGCATCCTCATGTGTATACAGGAAATTATTGGCGGCTATTGAGCCCACATCCCAAAGTCTTCCATTCCCATGTATTTCCTTTGAAATGCAAATTCTTGTAAGTGTTACAATTGCTTCTTTTTGTAAGTATTGTAATATTTTATTTTATTTTAATTTTTTTTTCTAAAAAACAGTTTTTTTTATTGATTTTCTCATCTTTGCTACCTGAAATCTTTTAAGGGAAATTTTTTATGATGGCATATAGCATCATTATACTTCCTGTAGTCCTCATGTTTCGAGGTCCTTTTCTCACCTAGGCCTTTGCATTGCAAATTAACAAGTTGTCTGGACCGTCTATTTTCAAAGTTTTCAAGTGTTTCTTGAACTGCTTGATCTGTACCATTTTTGAAAATTTAAATTTTATAACTGAAGATAAAAAGGGATTTTGAAGCCATCATAAGGTTTTCTATGCTGAAATGATCTCTCTAAGTACATTTTATAGGTGCTCCTTACTTCTACAGTATAAGGAGGCAACCTTATGCAAACCTCACCAATATTTTATTGGTATTATTTTGTCAAGAGCAATGCAACTTGGACAAGTACGTCTGGGTTTTATGGCGCATCTCTAGACGCTAAGGAAAACAATCTGTGTATGTCACTTCGAAACTTGAAAACATGCTTTCTGGCCCCAAGGGCGGGTAATTGAATTGGGTTGAGCCGCCTACCTTGTGGGTTGCTCCGACCTGGGTCTCTGTTTGGGTCCAACTTCTGGACCCTGCAGATGGGATTTGGGTCCAAAAATATGAACCTGACGGACCGATCATCTCAAATATGGGTCTGGGTCCTACCCAGACCGAATGGGGACATATTGGGGTTGGGCCAACCAGCCTTGCATGTTCAATATATAATACATACTTCTCATTTTATAAAATATCTATGTTATATTATGAAATATCTATGTTATATTTGTTATATTTTATATGTTTTTGTTTTTACTTCAACCTGACCTGACCTGACCTGGTGGGTCAGGTTCATATCGGACACGACAAGGACTTGAATCAACCTGTTTAAACTTTAAACTCCTACACAATCTACCTACCCCTAAAACCTGCTTCTCCTCCCCGCCCCCCACCCAAAAAATAAAAAGCAAAAAAATAAAGTAAAACATAAATACATAAGTAGAACCTCTGTCCAGCTCCCACCCCCTAAACGATCATGTTTGAAAGGTGCAATTTCGCAGTTGGTATTTCTGATGTGGCTGCCCATATCAATCACTGACTTGTATCCTTGTTCTTGGAACATATGTCACAAGGAACATTTATGTTTCTTCACACACACACATTCAGCTGTCTCTAAGCCTCTGGTTTCTGTTTAGAATTGGAATATACCTTATGAGAATCATTACTTAGTTGTAGTTTAGATGGTGATAGATTAACTGGGCTGTTGCGTTTGAAAAAAGTTAATTGGATCTTTTCCTTGGCTATGTAAAACTATGTAGTTGAAGATGGATATGTGCGCATTGAATAGTTTTGATTGTCAAAGCAAGGTTACTAGTAGATCAACTCGAGTTTCTGGTCTGTAAATATATCCTAGGAAGGTTTTCCTTGAGTTTTGTTGTATGATGAGATGGTAACTCCCATTCTGGTTGAGTAGGCCAGGAAAAATCTTAGGAAGGTAGGAAATTATTGCAGAAATTGGAAAAATCTTAAAAAAAAAATAAAAAAGGGAAAATTGTCTTTGTTTTAAGTTTATGTTTTCTAAAGACTAAACGTTCTTTTTGAACTTTGTGAATTGATTAGTTATCTTCGCTTAGATGTATCCTTCTTTGTCAAGTTGTTCCTGTACAAGTGACATAGAATCGATGTGTTTTGTGATCAATTGAGAAGGATCTTTTACTTGCATTGAACACAACTTTAACCTTTTAAAATCACATGAAATTCTAAATATAAATTAGCGGGAGTTTTCATATGATATAAATGGGAATATTTTCTTTTTGAAGTGAGTTTCAAGAAAAAATGTACATGTTTTTCACAAATTCGTCAATGAAGTATCAAGCTCTATATTGTGTACATGAAACAGGGGTGGCAGAGGTGGTTATGGTGGTGGGGGAGATCGACGCAGAGATAATTACAGAGATGGTGGGGGTTCGGGGCCTGATAGGCACCATCATGGTGGGCAACGTTCTCGCCCTTACTGAGGAGGCTTCCTGCGCCAAGCTTTATATGTACTAGGAATATGGTCACTTGTTGATTTGTATTCGAAGGAGTTGTAACCAAATGGGAGCTTAAGGTAGGTTTTGTGTGAACTTATAGTGAACTCTTTTTATCCTTCTCTTGCTTGCAATCGATGAGGTGGGTCGAGTTTTAATTAATCATGTGAATGGTTTTTTATAGAGGCAGGAGTGGATAAACTCCAAATTGCTGCTTAACTTGAAATTTTCAGGTGAGTGCTTATAATTTGAATTTTTTAGGTGAGTGCTTAATATTTAAATTTTCAGGTGAGTGCTTAGTATTTCAAGCTCTGACCTATTGTATGTTGTTTTGTGATGCATGCGTCTGTTCTTGTTGGCCATGCATCATCAAATTGCACCATACATATAATGCATGCATTTGCCATGCGTACCGAGTTGTGCATTTGTATGTCTTGATGTGTGTGTGCGTGTGTGGGAGAGGGAGAGGGAGAGGGAAAGGGAGAGGATTTGAATATTTGGGTTTTGTACGATCGATTGTTGATGTGTTCTAACTTCAAATGAGGCACACTGGGATTGCGGGGCCATATGTAATGTTCTGTTGGTGTATTTGTGTTGGGCAACGGAGTGGAGTGGAGTGGTGGCTACTGTTGGCTGACTGGATCATTGATTGCCTGCCCTTTATACACACTCCTCAATATCTTCACAGCCATCCCATCGTCATGACTCTTGCTTTGCCTCACATAACTGGACTCTTGCTTTGCCTCACATAACTGGGAACCGGCTTTTTGTTTACTTCTGATTTATGTATTATGTTTAAAATTTGACAGTCGTGGACCCTCATGGACCACCATTTTTAGGTTATTGTTTACTTTAAAGCGCTGGTCTATGTTGAATATTTTTTTTAAAAAGGGCCGGTGGCTGTCATGGACCACCATTTCTGGGTTATTTACTTTTTTTTTTTTTTTTTGTAATGTTGGTTGTTTAATTCTAGGTGGAGTGCAGAAGATATTTCAATCCATTGCCTTTTGGGGCGTTCGATCGGAAGAGAAGGGGCGAGAGTACAAAATGTTTTGCCCTTGCATGTAAAGATCATACTTGCAACTAAGAAAGTATGAGCGGTTATGGGAGCTATTCGAGATTCTCCCCAGAAAATTTTAATGGCCAATGTGATCTACCCAAAAAAAAAAAAAAAAAAAACTGAAACGAATTATATATATATATATATATATATATATATATATATATAGTAGTAAGTTATATAGTAGTACTAACTAATAGTAGTATACACTATAGTGACTATACTAAGTAAATTACGTTTAAGTAAGTTAGTTTAGTTTTAAGTTAGTT
>NW_006499296.1:761549-775420 GCF_000471905.2 Amborella trichopoda | reverse complement strand
ATAGTATATATATATATATATATATATATATATGGGAAAAGTTTATATAAGGTTGCAACCTTAAAAATGTGGAATCACATGTGCATCTGAAAAATCTTTTGGAAATGTTGTTTTAATGTTGAAAAAGCCCTCTAATCAATCATCTCGACATCGAGATTTATGAATATGAAAAAAAAAAGTTTTTGAATCCCGGAAATGGTGCATCTTGCAACATATTATCTAGATCGTTTATTTTCTAAGATTTTCATATAGTTATAGATCTATTTAATTTTAACCATTTTTGGAATTTAAAACTTTCAAGTTATTAAAATAGATTTTAAGATAATACTAAGAATTTTTACCACAGAATTGCATGTTATGATAACATTTAAAGGTGTGACTTAATTGGATTGTTTAAGGTTTGCAATCTTATAGAAGCCACACCTTTTGATTGATCATCTTGATATTGAAATTTATGACCATGAAAAATAAAAAGATTTTGAGTTTCAGAAATAGTGTATATTATCTACGTTGTCCATTTCAAGATTTTTATATGTTTATAGATCTATTTGATTTTAACTAATTTTGAAATTTAAAATTTTATAATTAGATATAAAATAGATTTTGAGATAATCTTAAGAGCATTTTACAGTAAAATTATATACCATGATAAACTTTGAAGGTGCATTTTACCTTTACAGCTACGGATGCATCCGTATGCTACTTGCACCTATATATATAATTTGAAAGTGTACTTTACCTCTACAGTTACGGATGCATTCGTAGCTAATTGCACTTCTTTCTCTCTCTCTCTCTCTCTATATATATATATATATATATAAACCATCGAGGCTGTTTTAGTTTTGGCCTTCTAAGTCTTTGAATTCTATTATCTTATAGTTCTTTATCACAATAGGAGTAAGCGAGAGTGATGGGACTCTGGATCTTGGCATACTGGGACCGAGTCACAATTCTCATGTCATGAGAAATGAGAACGAGAGGCATCGAGAGCATTTAGCACTACTTGTAATCAGGGTTGAATTGCATATTTCGCATATTTTGTGGTGACCACGGTGACGAGAACCATCGAGTATTGAGGACGCTGGAGCAATATATGTTAATGGCTTTGAGAGGATATGGATGTACATCCCTAACCGACCTTTTCATTGCATGCGCATGTATGGTCCCAAATGGAAAGCGGCGTTTATATAGTTGATCCACTTGGAAGAATGTACAGGTGCTATGAGTGGACCTTTGCATCCACAAGAGTGCTCGTCTTTCGGGTGCATTTGAGCTCCATTGTATTTTGAAAATCCAAAGCAACATATTGGATAGACTTAAGAAGTTAGCATGAGTCCTTACCAGATAATGGGTCATGAACTTGTTATGTCATCCTGAGAAAATGACTTTGGATTTTGGGTCTAGTCAAGTGGGACTCTTTGATATCCTACTCATCTTTATGGAATCTTAATTTTTTTCATTGATATTTTTATGTGATGTCAAAGTAAAAGTGTATGCTTCGGAGAATTTTGGGAAAGTTTGATAATTCTTTTGAATATTTTTTGGAGTAAATAATGAGTATTTTGAAATTATTTTGAGAAATGACAAGGGCACATACCTTTAGGTCTCACAGGACGTTCAAATGGCCAACGGGTGCTACGTGGACATCATTGCTACAAGAGCATGATGCGGTGGTGATGTCAAGGCGCATTGGATTGATTTGTCCTTTGGCAATTTGTTCAAATAAGTTATGGTTTATTTGATTTGATCCGTAGTTCTTTGGTTTCTCTATAACTTTCGGATTCAAATTAGTCAATTCAATCTCCTCCTTGATATTTTAATTTTGTGAAATTTCAAATGGTAGCTATACTAAAGCTTTTCCTCGCATAAACTACATACACACTTCATCATCAAATTGAGAGCTATTTTGAGCTGATTTTCTCCCACTATTTCCCACAATTTTCATCAAAATGCTTGAGCTGCTTCTTTGATGTAAAGTGCCAAAGTTCTTCCCATCAAGATCTTGGTGCAAGCTGAATATGTCATTTCATGGTATGCAACAAAGTCGTTGGCTATAAACCGTCCACAAAGGACTTGACCTTTGGTTTCCCATGTTCAAAATCTATTGAGCATCCCATGTTCAAAATCCATTGAGCACTCGAGTATTATTTTATTTGTGTGAAAATTGAGCTTCATGGAGTTTATATAATTGGAATTGATGTGTACTTTTGCCTTGCATTTGTATTGTACTGTATTTTGTAGCACTTAAAAGAGTTTTAAGAGGTGTATACTCAAATCTCCTCATGTAGTTTTATTTGGGCTTTGCTGGACCTATGTAAAGAGTTGTAATCCTTGTATTTTTTCTAGTATATAAATGTTTTTAATGCTGCAATTCATTTGTAAGTGGTTGAAGTTGAAAGTAATGTCATATAATTGAGTTGTATTTTGAAGTTGTGTAGTCCATTGTAAGAGATTTTTTTGAAGTCGGACATGGTTCTGTACACGATCAAGTGTTATCTAAGAAAGGTCCCTAGTTTCAGTTTTCTTGAGTTTAAATTGTATTTAGGAGAGTGCTCTAGTGCTTGATTATGGTTTCCAAGGCAATACCAACCGAACTACTCAAGGATGAGTAATTCGATGGCTCTAATTACCTGGAGAAGAAAAGTTGGATATGGTGGCTTGAGGAGGGGCTGGTTCCACTTATCACCCAATACCCTCTTCATAGCCTAGATCCAATGCTACCCAAGTGACCCAGGATCCCTATACTATTTGGGTGAGGCCGAAACGAACCACCATGAATATTCTATTACCGACTACATGTCATGCATATACTAGAGCATGAGAGGTGGTCGGCCGGCAAAAGAAGTTTTGGAAGAAAATGGAGAAGACCTATGATACAACCCCTTTATCCCCGAAAAATTATGATCATGAGGAAGTTGTTTGACTATCGGATGCCTGAGCATGCTAGGATCGGGGATCATGTAAGAAATTTTGGGGGGCAAGCTTTCCATGTTTCTCCTATAACATAAAACTTATATACTTCTCCTTATCCAACATTCCATTCTGAATGGAGAGCTAAGATTGCTCCAATGGAGAGCTAAGATTGCTCCAATCACAATGTTACGTTTCTACACTATTTTATTTTTAATTATTTTTCGATAAACTATTTTGACATCAAAGTTTGGAAGTCCAATCCTCTATTAAACTTGCACTAGCAAGAAATATAAAAATAATATTTTTAATAAAATAAAATGATCAAAATACCTATGAAAGTTTCAAAGGGTATTTTGATCATTATATTTCATTGAAAAATTATTTTTAATATTTTTTTATAGGTGCGCCCCATTGAGAAGATGGCACATACCAAATTTCATATTCATACAATTTGTATAAAAAAATTAAAAATAAAATACTATGAGACGTCGGATCTAAGATCAAATGATGAGTTGCTCTCTTGATCAAAATTTGACGGCTGGATGGTAGGGAAAGCATAAATCCTCTATGTTGTAGGAGAAGCATAGAAACCTTACCCCAATTTTAGGCACATGATAAAAGGAGCGGAAGCCGTTGGCATGTCATTTGATGCCCCGACTCAAACCACCCTAGTTTTGTCCACTCGCTCTCCCTTGAGAGAATTTCTTGGCCAACTTAGTCGCACGTGATAATCCCCTTTCCGTTGAGGACATGACCTTCTTCTTTGAGGCCGAGGAAGAGAGCCGGGCCGGGATCCTAAATGGACCAACACCTAGGGTCTATTTGGTAAACTCTAATCCCTTTTTTTCGCTCCATACTTATGATGTGAATGTGTGCGGCACGAATGGTCTGGGAAATACTGGGAGTGTACAATGAAATACTAATAAAACAAGGGAAAAGTTTAAAACAATCAAATTTGAGCTTATCTAAAAATTTTCACTAGAAGAGGTTCTTTTGATGTTCAAATATCTTCAAATTGATCATCTCGACATCAAGATACATGGACATAAAAAAAAAAATGGATCTCAAGTTTTGGAAATAGTATATTTTGTAATGTATTTTTGGACTGCCACTTTTCAAGATTTTCAAGTTTTCATAGATCTATTGATCTGCACTATTTTTGAACCTTTAAACTTTATAAATAAAGATAAAAATATATTTTAAGGCTATCACAAAGATTTCCAGAATTGAAACGATATTTCTCGGCACTATTTGAAGGTATGGTCTTATTTGATTTTAGAGCCTAGGATCTATCCAAACTGCACCCATAAAACAATAATAGGAGATGAAAGGATACATACGTAGTGCCTAGATTCAGGTGCTATGGTTCATGTGAGTAATACCATGAATAAATTTCGTAATTTTCATGAGATCAAGCCCGGCACTCTTAACACATTTTTGTGGGTGGAACTCAAAGGGAACAAGTTCTTGGAATTGGTAATACGTGCTTATAGTTGCTAATGGAGATATCTTAATCTTGAAAGACACTATATACTCCAAGGATGAGAAATAAATTGATTTCCGTGTCTAAATGAGTGCTGCCGGTTAGGTTGTAATTTTGAAGGGAACTGAAGTGTATATTCATTCGAATAATAGTGTGCCCTCTGAAGGACACATGAGATATTTTATCATTTATATTGATGATCACTCCCCCTATATCTAACATACCTCTTCCAAAATAAAAATGAAGCCTTAAGAAAGTTCTACGAGTACGAAGATGAGGTTGAGAACGAAACAGAAATAAAAAAAACAATCTTCAGAACGAACTGGGGTGGAGAGTACACTTCGCAAGTTTTTCATGAATATTGTATATAGAATAGAGTAAAACCACCATATGCTTTATTCACCACAATAAAATGGAGTTGCCGAAAGAAGGAATATGATACTAATTGAGATGATACAAAGTATGTTGGGTACAGTCAAACTTGGGTTAGAATTTTGGGGAGAGGCACTCCTAAATGCTGCTTACATCATTAACTACTCCCATGGTTACTTCAACTTTATCTGTGATATCTTCCCACCATCAAGTACCTCAAAATTTTGGGATGTTCAGCCCATGTTTTGATACCTTCATAAAATATGAGTAAACTAGAATCTAACCCCACTAAACCCACTAAATGTGTTTTTATTGCCTTACCAACTAATGGTAGGGGTTACCAGTTTCATGACTTGTCCAATGGCAATATAATAGAAAGTTGTGATGCGCATTTCCTTAAGAATGAATTCCTTGAGAGAAAGTGATTCACGAGCAAGTAGATTTCTATGAGATAGAGAGGGACAAACTAGTAGAGAATTCATCCATACCTATGAACCTACCTAGGAGATGTCAAAGAGTAAGATGAACGCTTAAGTTCTTCGCCTATCTAGGTGAGGTCTATGAGAGAATAAGTGAGGAACTTGACCATGAATTTACCACGTACCAAAATGCCATTTATTTTCCTGAGAGAAAACAATGGAGAGAGGCTACAGAAGATGAGATGAATTTTATACCTAAAAATTGAGTATGGGAGTTAGTTCACCTATCACCCAATCGAAAGGCCATAGGGTGCAAGTGGGTCTTTAAAAAGAAACTAAACTTCAAGCGCCACTTAGAGAAATATAAGCCAATGTTGGTAGCTAAAGGGTTCGTACAAGAAGAAGTTATAACTTACTATGATACTTTCTCCCCAATTGCTAAAATGGCATCCATTTGGATTATCCTAGCTATCACTGCATACCTAGACCTTGAACTCCATCAAATGAATGTTAAAATTGCTTTCCTTAATGGAGACCTAGAAAAAAGAAATTTATATGAACCAACCCGAAGGTTTTGGAGTAAATACGAAGGAGAAACTTGAGTATAAACTTAGTAAATCCTTGTATGGTTTGAAACAGGCATTAAGGAGGTGGTTCATTAGATTTCACCAATCCTCAGTCAAACGTCTATTCAAACCCAATGAGGATAATTGCATTTATATTAAGGTTAGTAGGAGTGATCGTCATTTTTTATGTTGTATGTGGAAGATATGCTATTGGCTAGTAACTCCTTAAACACCGTAAGGGAAACAAAATGCTTGGTATCAGATAACTTCAATATGAAAGACATGGGTGAAGCCTCTTTTGTGTAGAGAATAAAGATATAAGAGAGCGAGCAACCCGAATGCTTCGCTAATCTCAACGAGTGCAAACTGGTTCACCCTCGTGGAAAAGAAAACTAAACTAAGTTTGAGTATGCATTTGAGAAATGATGAAGAGAGAAATAATGGAAAGAGTCGGGTTTAGATTTTGTTAATTCGTAATTGGGAGATTTCAGCCAAAGTAATTCTGGATTGGAACGTTGGAAAGCAGTCAATAGAATATTTGGATACTTAAAGGGAATACATAATTATGAACTCAATTATGGGGATGTCAATGAATTATTTGTTTTTTGATATTGAAATGCCAATTTCCTAGGGGACCTATATGAATTGAAATCTACCTTAAGATATCTTTTAATGTATGATGGTGGGGCTATCTCATGGTGTTCTATAAAACAAAACTTAATGGCTGTATCTACTATATATGGCATGATGCATGTGTTAGTCCCAATAATGAAAATAAATAAATAAATAAATAAATAAACAACTTATTCGGATCTGCCTTTAAATCACACAAGAGATTTAAAGTTCCATACCAAAACTTATAGACCAACCATCAGGTGACAGGCTATCTCGAGAGTCCTCTTGATGAAGCTCATTCACCTCTTTTATCTTTCTCTATTTTACTTGAGCGGTTAACCTCTATTTATAGAGAACCATATTTTGTAACTCTCACATTCATGATCTAAAGGAGTTGAGATCCAAACATAATTCCTGCTTTAATTTCCTTAAGTGCAGCCAATTAAGATTAACAAGTTGTCACCAAACTGTTAATCCTATGCAATGAGCTAAACCTGTCATTAGTGCACTAACGACTCTCATAATAAGATGTCATTCAAGTATTCCTACAACTTGATAAAAGCTATTTAGAAATTAAATAATTTTGTACATCTATGATATAAAAAATAATAATTCTTACAAAGAATCCAATCATTAGGTTTTCCCGCTAGTGACACTGGGTTTTCCCTCCAGTACAACATCATATAAAAGCTCCAAAATAGATATTAATATATGTCATTGTCTCATGTCAACCACCCCGGATTTCACATATACTATTCAATATGGCTTTTGTACCATTATTGAAAAAAACAAAATTCTTGAGATAAAGAGTTTGATGGGCCATATTTCCAACAACATGGGCATCAAAAGAGGCAATTTGGATTAGAAAATTTCTTAATCAACTTGGCTATAATCCTTTGAATCGTGGGACTATTAGAATTATGTGTGGCTGTCTATAATGCAATGGAGCCAAGATTCCATAATAAGTCCAACATATAAGGGCAGAGCACTATCACACAAGGCAAGATATGGATGGAGAGGTTGGTTTTACTTATTTACCCATGGCGGCCATTGCACACTTATCCCATGACTAAAGGTTTTTTTCATAGGATATTTTAAGAGAGAAAAATAACACTAGCTTATACCATTTTAGAATTTATTTCAAGCTGCTTTATCAATTATCCCACATTGTAAAGATTAATTAATTAATTTATTTTTTTATTTTATTAAAATATGATTGTAAATTTATATCACTAAATTCTATATTTCTATCAACACTATTTATTATATATTAGATTTATTTATTTGTAAGGGTCATATCCTTGTTTTTTGAATCATGTTTATTATAATATTATAATTAATAATTATACTAATTATAATGATAATCAAATTTCATATTTTATTTATTAATTTATTTAAATTATAAATTATACAATGTATTATTTTTTGTTATAGTTGTAAATTAGATTTTTAAAATTAGATAATATTATAAGACAAATTTCAAATTTATTCTTATTGTATAGTAAAATAATGATAAAATAATAAAAATACAAGCCAATAATTCTAATTTCAATGTATAATGTTGCATTTAGTTAAGTTTTAATAAATGTTTGATGAAAATCTACATACAGGGAAAGGACTTCTCAATATTCGCATATTGATGTAAAAAAATAAAAGTTATTAATGTAGTACCCTCAATTTTTATTGGATTCCGAAAAATCAACATTTATAATGATTTTTTATAATTTTTTTTGAAATTTTTTTAAGAACGAATTCGACCGATTCCGCTGATTCACCAATTCGAATGGGGTTTTGGGATGCCCAATCCGGGGCACCTATCTGTTTTTTACAACCACTGCAATATACATTATTTTTAGGGCTTAAAATTCCTTTTATTAAAAAAATAATGCGATACAATATATGTTATTTTTAGGGCTTAAAAGTCATTTTATTTTATTTTTAATAACCATAATGATTAGACTGTAGATGATCGATTTGAAGGTTTTCTGATATCGAAACTGCAATTTTCAATGAATTTAGAGGTGGAGCTTTATTTATTTTTCTATAAAACCGAGGACATGTTTTAATCTTTTCCTTTTAGAAAATGAAGCAGTTTATGTAAGATATCAATGTTATACTGTTGAAGTCAGTGCATATCAAACACTCATTGAAAAAGATTGTTCTGATGCTAAAAAACCATTGATAATCTCCACCTCACAAGATATATAGATAAGAAAAAAAAAACGATTTTAAGTAAGGAAAATGATACATCTTTATTGACACCCCCCTAAAATTTTAGCCAATGAAAATCCTCAAAACTTGTATCCCTATACCCTAGTTATCTTCCCAAACTCAAAACCTAGACTTTAAACCTACCTACTACCCCAATTTAGTCATCCTAGGCACCTTAGTGCCTAATGAACATGAAAATTAACCCGAACACTAATCCGACACCTAGAAATTTGAAAGCTAATACCTTGAAGTCCTAGCCTTGTAGATCCGTCAAATTCATCCAAATTGAGGCAAATTTGGTTCTAAACTATAGAGGAAGTCGTCAAGTTTTTCAATGGTCCAAGATTCACTCAAATCTTGGGTATAAAAGTTACGGTCTAAACCAATTTTTTTGGCAAAAATTCATTTTGGGTCCCTATTGCGTGAGTCTCTGCGACTTGGGTAGCTACCTTATGTGACACACAATGACTCGGGCAAGTTTTTGGCCGCAAATTAGTTATAGACGTGCTCGTTTCGTATTATTTGTTGAGCTTTGAATTTCACTACTAAAAATGACAGTAGATTTTTATGCCATCATAAAGCTTTTTGACATCGAAACTACATCTTTGAATAGTTTTGAGACTCACTTTACTTCAACAGGGGTTTACAACTTATAAAAACCTTACCCTTATAAAAAAACGTCCTACAAATCTCATCAATGTGGGGGCCAAGTAGCCAGAGAGTTTGGAGGTTGGTCTACCAAACTTGGAGCGAGCTCATTGCGTTTGGAACTTTTTAAAGTGAGCTGATTCCAAAAAATTCATCTCGAAAATGAAAAAACACAGTTTTCATAAATGAAAACTGGTTCATTGAGGCTGCACTGCAATAGTATAAAACCCACCCGTTTTTGGTAAGTTAAGCCCATAAAGGTCCCAGAGGGTCCGATTGAGTCGAAATTTGATATCTGCGTGTTTTTCGACATTTCGAATCCAATAGCAGTTGCTTAATACTCGTTTAAGACCCAAAAATAGAGTCAATTTTTAGCATGATAAAAACTAGATTTAAAAATCGAGTTTCGAACAAATCAGTTCAAAACTTGTCAGAAAACTCAACCATGTAGACCTTGCGCTGTCCAACATAGGTAATCTCGTATCATCATACATGTTTGTGAAGCTGGCAAAGCGATTATCGGCCGAGCCCATCATCATCATTACCATTATTATATTATAAAACACATGCAAACGGGGACAGAACACATATATATTAAGGTATGCAAGTAAGAAAAACATTAGTTTTGAATTTCAATCATGACTTCTTCTTTTTCGGAAATTTTTTTGAGATCTCTTTTAACTTTAAAAAACAATAATTAACGCTAAAAATATATTTCCAGTCTAATAAAACGTTTTTATTATCCATTCCGTTTCCTACCCTACACTAGTAGCCTAGGAAATGGCGCTTGCAATAGTGAAGAAACACTTGTCGATTGAAATAGACGGTGATGGTTTCTAAAAAATAGGGGTGGTAATGGGTCGGGTTCCACTGGACCCGTACCTGTACCAAAAATATGACTTGTGGACCTGTATCCGGATTTGTACCCGACGGGTCTAAAACTATAAAGCCCGTGCCCGATAGGGTATTAAGGACCCGGAACACAGATCCGTACCCAACAAGTTTTATCTAAGGAAATTACCTTACGGTCTACAATCCCGGCTCTATCAGTGAAAAAGTTAGACACATGCAAGAGATTCTGCTAATACATAATCTTCACCTTGATGAAGATGGATTCGGAAAAGATACCTTTCTAAGTCTAATGGTGTGGTTTGCATAAGTTTGGGACCTTAAACAATAAAAGCAGTTCTATTATAACATGTAATTTTGGTGTAAAAAATTATTAGGATGGTACAAATATCTATTTTTATCTCTAGTTATAAGATTTTAAACTCTAAAAATAATTCAAATCTAGCATCTATAAACACATGAGAATTTTGAAAATGGACAATCTAAATAATGTGTTGCACGATGTTTTATTTTTAAGACTCTGAAATCTCTTTTTTTCTCCGTATCTATACATATCGAGATGAACTATTAGATGTTTTGCCAACATGAAAACAACCTTTTTTTAAAAAAATATACACCTTAATTATACATTGTAAGGTGTCAACCTTATATAAACTTTTTCCAAAATGAAATCATCTTGTAGCATTTGTTATGCATTGTCCATTTCAAGTCATCAACTTTTTTAGTGCTCTAAGCTCGACAGGTAAGAGTGAAAATGGATTTAAAGGCTATCACGCTATTTTATGATAAGGAGTGAGTTTTTTGGGATGTTTTAACACGTGGTTATATATAGTTATGGAAATCACACCTTTATCTAAATTTTTTCCCACGTAAATATTTCAGTTAATGTTCAAGGTTTTATTTCACTCATATACATCTTTAAAAAATATCCTAAAAATAACCAAATTTCTTTAACAAGTAAAGACACTTTGGTAATTTTATTCACGTATGAGGCCCCAATCAAATGAAGGAAACTCAAATACCTCCTTAAAATTTTTTATTCAAGGTTTCATTTTGGTAATTTGATTCAGGTTTTCTAATTTTATTCAAGATTTCATTTCACTCGGATATCTCTTTAAAAAATATCTTAAAAAAACTAAATTCCCTTAACACGTAAAGACACTATGGTAATTTTATTCACGTATGGGGCATCAATCAAATGAAGGAAACTCTTAGCTTGTTCTAGGTGGGTTAATAAACAGAAATGCCATCACTACTTTAGGGTTCCCAACCCTAAACCAGGGGAAATTCAAGCTTTTAAGCCATTCTTTAAAGAGGTATACGAGACAAAATAAAAATTTAAAAATACTACTATGAATTAAGATCCTTCATCTTCTATAGCAATTTGATATTTGTTTCCTTTCTTTAAACTATGAGAATAATCAAGTTAAGATATGAATACTTGCAATAGGAATTGCTTTTGATTATGAAAACAACGGTTCTTTCAATGTCAATGTTCGTAAAAGAGTTGAAAATTAGTACTAAGTTTAAGAAATAAAACTAAATAAATACAATAAATTATTTCAAAACCAAAAAACCATAGTAAGTACTCGCCCACGCACCAGTTGCATCGCTAAGAAATCCTAAGCAGGAGGCATCAATTACTTTCAAGATGGTAGGAGCGTCCTACCTCGAATCCAGTCAACAGGCATTTGAAAGGATTATGAAATCATGATTTATCAAAATTGTCTACAAAGATATTATTTATTTTTGTACATAATGGTTACAATCATTCTTGTCTTTTAAATTGGTACATAGTGGCCACAGTGTCATTGAATAGATATAAAGTTCTCAAAAAAAAAAATTCTCTAATTTAATGACTCATCATAAGCCATCCAATTCAACATCTAATGCATGAGAATTATTATGACTTTTACGTACAAAAGATAAATGGTATATTTCTTGACCTCTATGTACAAAAGATAAATGGTATTTTTCTCCACTACGACTACTGTGGTTAAAATTTGCTTTGGAGTAATTTTCCCTCAGGACATGTTTGGTACATGTAGAAACATTTTCACATGAAAAAACTCCTCCATGTGAAGGAGAGTTTCTTCATACCAATTAGTTTGGATACATTTTTTTTCACACTAATAATAGTTAATTGTTGTAAAAAAGCTCCTGCACCTAAATTACATAGAGGACTTCTTTCACATTAAAATACTTTCACAAAAATATATGGAAAATTATAAAAAATATACTTTAATTTCATCTACCCCTTTCATAAACCTTCATCGATACCTTTTTCTTCTTTTTTTTTCTCATATTTGGTCTTTTTGACTAAAATAACCTTTATAGTAGTTGCCCTATGTATCACGGTATTTAAAGTGTTGTAATAACAGCCGCATATATATATTTAAATGCAATGGTTTAAGTATCCCGATACTTAAAGTACCGCAATGGCTACCGCATATTGTATAACACTTAAAATACCGTTATGATATTGGGTGATAATTACTTAATATGCCGTTATGTAACCGATGGAGCACAATCTTTTCTCTTTCTACTGACTGCATACAATCTCGGCACACAATCTTTCTCTCTCGTCCATATACACATCAAACACCCTCTCTATCTCCCTAAAACATATCTATGCACCATAGTAATACCACGTCCCCAACAAACTGTAGTCCTACAACTTCGAAGGCATCCACACGCAACCAGCTCCTTCCACGTGCTCCTAATCAAATTTTAAAACCCATCTTTTTTTTTATTTTTATCTTTTTTTTATTGGGAAATAGCCACTTCAATTCCTCTCTACCCGACGTTTTAAGTGTTCTAAAATAGCGGTAGTCATTATAGTACTTAAAATATTGGGATGATTTCGTGATAATCATTATTGTCTTCATTATAGTATTTCAAGTACTATGATGTTTTTAAATACTACATTTTCCGTGGTATGATGCTTATGGTCTTCATGATAATATGATTATCGTGAAAATTAATTTGTTTAAAAAATATCAAAAAAAGAAGTAAAAGAAGATACATATGAAGTTTAAGAAAGTATGATTTTTTTATTTATAATTGAACAAAAATTATGATCTCTTATGATATTTTTTTAGGGTTTCAAATAATTACTATCAAATTTGACACATATTTTTTAAAAACTAAATCCTCAAACGCGTACAACAATTTTTTTTAATATTTATATCAAATTTAATAGTTATTCCTTGGTTACCTATTCCGGACATTGGAAGGTCCCACAGGAGCATTTCTCTTTCACATATTCCCAAATATTTGATATACACCTTGGGTGCCCTACTCAATTCCATCTCTACGCGTGAAAGCGTATTACAGGACTTGAAAAATATTATACTCCCTCGGGAGTATATTGCCCATTTACTACCTCAGGTAAAATCCCACCCAGAAATAAGTTTAGAACCCTAAACTTTGGGGATATAATCTC
Organism: Amborella trichopoda; assembly: GCF_000471905.2. The sequence continues at coordinate 761,899 of NW_006499296.1, read as the reverse complement.
TTTAACACAATTAATTAACGCCAACAAATTTTCTTTTCCTAATTGTACCCTCTAAGCACTGAAGGGATAGAAATCGTCAAGTCTTTAAAAGTGAGATTTGAAAACTCAAGATTTAATTTCTTTTCTCTTAAATATGATTCTACCATAGTTACCAAAATCCATTAAAAGAATCTTCCCAAATACGTTGAGGGGGTAGAAATAAACTATGCTCCCCAAGGAGCATCGTAGTATACGTGCTCTAATATTCTCTCCGGCTCCTCTTCCAGCAAGAAAAGTAGAGAGAGAAACACCATTTTCAGGTTCCTCTACCAGCAAGAAAACTAGAGAGAGAGAGAGAGAGAGATGGCGAG
>NW_006499296.1:738225-760992 GCF_000471905.2 Amborella trichopoda | reverse complement strand
CGTCTCTCTCTCTCTCTCTCTCTCTCTCTCTCTCTAATACATGTTGTAGCACCTAGTTTTGGCCACATTGCCATTTGAACTTAATGGTTTTGCGGCAGAAAAGGGGTGCGGTTTGTATAGAGCCCAGGGCCTAAACAATCAAAGTAAAGCGTATCTTCGAATAGTTTTATAAAATATAGTTTAAATACTGGAAACCTATGTGATAGCTTTGAAATATATTTTTATCTCTAAATATAAATTTACAGATTAAAAAATAGTGTAGATCGAACACACATATAAAAACTTGAAAATTAACCGTCCAAAAATGTATTACAAGGTGCACTATTTTCAAAACTTGAATTCCATGCTTTTCTCACGTCATACAGCTTGAAGTCGAGATGATCAATTTGAAGATATTTGAGCATCGAAATGTCATTTTTTTAGTGATAATTTTGAAGTGCATCTTAATTTAATTGTTTAGAGTCTCATCATTATGTACACTTTTTTCTATAGGGAAATTGGAAAATCAATGTCGTGCTTCTTGATTTTGTAGCTCTGGTATTCGGCTTAAAAAACATTGGGTGAGAAGGGTGCGTGGGATTTTGCAAAGGATGAGGGGTTCGATGTGGTGGCCATAAATCCAGAAGCAGTGTTTGGCTCAATTTTACCACCCACCATCAATTCTAGCATGGCCATTTTCCTTCGCCTCCTTCAAGGTATAACACTATACGAAGATGGTAAAATATAAAAAAAAGGAGTCCAAACCCTTTAAAATATGAGTAAACGGAAAAAGTTATATTGAAAGGGTATTGTTTTTAAATTTGGGTGGGGTACACCTCCAAATTTTTTTTTTGATGGTGCTCAATATTTTGTTTTTTGTTTCTTTTTAATATTCATACATATCAATATTGAGATGATCAATTAGAGGGTTTTTCAACATTAAAACAAAATTTCCCGATGGATTTTTGTGGTGCATCTTTAATTCTACATTTTAAAGGTGCAATTTAGTATAAAATTTTTACTTTAAATTTTTATCTCAATTAGGTACTCAATCAAAGAAACTTGAAAAATTACTAAATTGCCCATTTAGTATTGGAAAGTGAATACAATCAGGGTAGCTTTTGTAATCTTACCCTAAAAAGGCCTAAATCGAATGATAGAAGTACATCTTGGGGGTAAGATTACCAAAGTGCCTTAATTATAGTGACTTCCCAATACTAAATATAGATAAATTTGGAATTTTTTAATATTTTTGAGGAAGTACCTAATTGAAATGCAAATTTAACTGCATACCTTTCAATGTTATTTTTTAATCTTTTGATCCTTTATTGATATTTTAAAGGGTTTGAACCCCTTTTTTGATATTTCCCCTAGGAATAAACTTTTACTCACTATACACAAACATCATATATTTCCTATGTTTTTTTATGTAGAGAGTTCAAGAAAACTCTTATATTCAATGTTTGAAAACCCAACGATCATCATCACCATTATCATCCAAGCCTTATCTCAATTAATTGGAGTCGGTTACATGGATCTTGTTCTTCCATTCTTCTTTATCTAGGGCCAACAGAATTAGGATATGTGATAAGATATGACTAAATTTTACACTGGTTGCCTACCTAACGCAGCCTACCTACTATACCTGGGCTTGAGACAGGTTAAGAGAAAGTTTAAGGGCTAGCAATCCGGATTGGAACTGTTGAGCCGGAATGAGAATCAAACTTCGCATCTTCAAAATCAAAAGTCACTCTTGACTTGGGATTTTGAATATCCAAAGTGACTTGGGAATCTCTATTTCCATGCAACTGCGTGTCGAGGATTGATGTCTTGTATTATGAAAAAATATATCTGCCAAGGTGGAGTCAAAGAGATGACTTCGGAGGGCCGTTAAAAGTCAACAAAGTCAACCGTATGACTATGGATATGCGCCTTCAAAAAAAGAACAATAGGACAATGGATATTGAATATTCAAAGTCATTTATGATTTTGGATTTTCAATCTCAAGAGAGGGTAAAACTGGTATAAAAACAACAGAGAAAAGGGATATGCCCCATTTCCCCCTTCCCCCCCTCTTGTGACAAGAGTCTTGTCTCCCCTTACCCTGTGTCGGGCCCAAAAGAAAAATAAAAGGAACAAAATAAAAAATATTTTACTTTTCTAATATTTTTCTAGATTGCCAACTCGGATTGGTGATCCAAAATGGATATGTGAGGTGGACAATCCCCAATGATCCATGATCCCAAACACGACTTAAGTTAGACACAAGCTTGCATTCTCATAAAGAAACAAGCACATTCTTGATCATGGATATGTGCATTTGTAAGGTGATCATCCATCCTCGGTATACAATCGTGCTCAGTTTCAAAGATTTGATGTGTTTCATCCTTGAATGAATTTGGTTTTGTTTGTTTACAAATGCATGTATGTAATGTTGTGGCTGAGGCTTCTGTGACCTTGATGTGTGAGAGGGGTATATCTTTTTCAAAATCTCTCCCTTTGCTTAGTTTTATCTGCCTCTGAAACCTTCATTTCAGGATATGGCCTTTCTATGTGTGGGGATAGTCAGGGATGCTTTCTTGCAGTTTGGAACGCATTCGCGGGTTTGATTGGAGAGCAGATTCCATGGAGGTTGATATCAAGGCTCTCCTCTGTGGGATTTAGATTTTCGTTTATTCTTTCTTTAGTTCAGCCCTTTGATCAAGGAGAGGGGCAGTCTAAAGATGATATATGGGACTGAAGTGGATCCCAAAAATTTAGAACAAGAAAATACTGCTAAGTAGGTTTTTTATACTTCAATATTCACATTGATTGTATTTGCCTTCAGTCTTTTGTAACTAAGCTGTACATTGTTGGCAAGCTGCCATGCTTTTTCTCCTAGGGATGAGAAGTGGCTCATAAAAATTTGGGGGTTACTTAACCATTTTCTAATAGAGATTTCTCCTTATACTACTCTTCAAGACTCAAGACTCTTGCATTCCTTAAGAGTGATTTGACGTAATGGCTCCCTTAGCTCTTGGGGTTAATCTTTTCATTGGACCTGGACTCTAGTGTATCAAGTGTGAACATAATTGTAGACTCAATTGGCACACAAATAAGTCGGAGCATTAACCGATCGAAGAAAAGAAGCGATTACATTCTTTCGTATTCTATACTTTTTGTATCACAGCATGGAACCCATGTCAATTCATGACTCTAGGGTTTCTTTGATTAAATGTAGAAAATTGTCATGCTAATGAGCTGCGAGATCAAATGTGGCAAGGGCATCTCAAATCTATTTGTATGATACAACAAATTCCATGTCAGTGACTGTACAAACAATGGGTGATATAAACACCCCAAAAAAAAAAAAAATGGAGTAAAAAAGGTTCTTCCATTTCACGTTTGGAAAAGCATGAGACCTCTGATGTGCTGTATCAAGTCTTCATGCTAGGAAAAGCATGAGACTTCCGATGTACTGTATTAAGTGCCTTAGGAGTTTTGCATCTTATCTTCTTTTGCATACATGTTCTTAAAATTTGGACTCTAATTATTTTTCTACTCAGGGACGCTTGATTGATTCATATGATATGGCCGGTTATACTGAATGTTATAAAGATTTTTTTGTGGGTGCTGTACATGTTAACGATGTGGAATTAGGGCATATCTTGTTATATGAGAATCCATCAGCTTCAGGAAGGCACTTTGAGTCCATTTGTCACTGGAGTGACTTTGCTGATGCAGTTGCTAAACTCTACCCGGTATACAAAGTGCCTAGGTAAACTCTCTCTCAGTGGACATTCTCACACGCATACATACTTACATTAATTGACCTGGATATGCCTTAATTTCTTTATGGGTTTATGTAGGTTCACGGAAGAAACTCAACCGGGGTTGTTGAGGGCGCAAAAACCATCAAAAAAGCTGATTGACATGGGCCTTAACTTCATCCCAATGGAGGAGATAATTAAGGATGCAGTGTCCAGTTTAAAAGAGAAAGGATACCTGTCTTGAAGAGGTTCTTGAGGTAAAATGCTGTATTACATATGGGCCTTAATATCATTAGAGCTTGTTTAATTAGAAGTTGAACCTGTTCAATGAAGTAACAATTCGGGATAGAAATATACTACCGCTCTTGTAGGACCCTTTAAGGGACACTGTCTGCGTCTCTGTTTGGGGCTGTGGTTTCCTTATACTTTGTTTTGAAGGCTCTGGTAGAAAGTAGAAGGCAATTGAAATGGGTCGATAACTACTGCTAAATAGAAGTGTAATTCTCTTCTTGAAGGAAACATCTACTCATAATCTATAATAAAATATTAAACGCCACATGATTCGCAGGCCATGTGGTATGCAATAAAAGTTTACACCGCCTTGGATAGAGGTTAGGAAGCCAATATAAAGGTCCTTCAGGTTAAGGTACTTGTGATTATCAAGTATTTTTCTTATCATTTACAAATATTTTATTTTTACTATAAGAGGTAGTTTCTTAATGGAAGATAATATATAGGCTGTTCAATTTATGATTTTTCTATGAGATGGAAGCTTTAGTAATTCTTTTTGACCACAAAATAATCATCCAAAATTATAGCTTGTGAGAAATTTACAATATTTAGGTTTATATCTGAACTTAGCATTTATTTTGGAATAGGATTTTCTCCTAAATTAGAGTTTTGTTTAGGGGTATGTCTTTTGAAATTAACATATTTTTTCATGAAACTACAGTTCTTGGCTTCTCTCTCTCTCTCTGTCTCTCTCTCAATGTTTTTATGGATACATCTAGAAATTAGCATGTTTTACTTTTCAATTCCTAGTTTTATTTTGGGTTATTGCTTATTGTGCTATATAATGTACAACTTCTCCAAATGTTTGAAATAATGATTTGAAAGATAATCGTTAAATTAAGAATGAGTTTTTTATTCGAAGATAATCGTCAAATTAATAGGGTGTTCAAATAAGATTTTTTTATGAGATTGAGGCTTTACTAAAAATTTTAAACGAAATCATAATCTTGCAAAAGAAATTTTTTTAAAAATTGGAAGATCAATGGGAGTTATAGGCCCCTACCGATTTTGAAAAGGGTCAATTTTTTTAAAGTGTTAGTGAGAATGGAGACCTAAACTTTAATTCGGGCTTAAGTTATAAGGGATTTACAATATTTAGGTTTATCTCCAAATTTGATATTTATTTTCGGAATAGGATTTTGAGAAATAGGCTTTTCTCCATTATAATTTTTGGGTCTAGGGTATGTCTTTAAATTTAAAAATTTTCATTATTATATTATACGTAATAATGCATTTTGCTTTTACAATATACGTGCAATGCATGTAAATTTTGCTAGTGTTAATAAAGCAGTAGAAGTCTCTAGATAGTTGCGTCATGTTAATTGATATATTCATTGATACAAAGTTTTCTAAATATTTGAGAATCTCTAGCTGCTATATAATGGATAAAACTAAATGATTTGAAGAACAGACATTGCGATAAACTGCACACAAGTGAGGTAAATTAGGTTTGATATCACTAACTTGCATTTTACAAATAAGAAGCCAACAGGCGGAGGTGCCTTGTTTGCATTTTGTAATAGAAGAATGCTAAATGAAGGATAGCATGCATGTCCTACTGTTGTATTTTATTACTGCAGCAAAGGCTCTATTTTTAGCGCAATGGCTTTCGTGCTGTCGTTTTTTGCTTTCGAGCTGTTGTACTACTCAGCATTCGACCATTTTAGTACAATAAAAAGCAAGGAAAAATTACGGAATTTCCATCTACTATAACATTCTCCCAAAAATATTCCTATTATAAAATCTCTTTCACTCATTACCCCAATAGACTTATTTATTTATTTATTTTTCACTATCCCTCAGTGCACTTTTCAACATAATTTAAGACAAATGCTTCTTGGATTTTTGATTCTTCCATCGGGGTTCCCAGGCAAGTGGCGTTGCATCTTTCACAGAAGATAAAATGATAGCGATAATGTGGTTGAGTCAGCGATCAACATTTGAGTTCTAGCCATTTCCGTGATATGTGTTTATTTTTTGTATGGGATTATGTACAATGAGACCATTTATCTTTGATACAAGGAGGTCACAATTACTTATACCTATCGAATGTGAAATCATATTGCTTGGGTGTGTTACAACGTTTGAAAAAATTTCTTTTGAAGTTTGAGTTTGGTCAATAAAATATATGTATCCAACTAATTTCACATCCAATGCTTAAGATTACTTGTGACCACCTTGTATCAAAAATAAATGGTCTCATTATATACTTTTTTAGAGTTTTGAGAGAGATGAGAGATATTTGCCTTGTTTTGAGTTTATATTATAATTTCATTTATTAAGGGCATTTAAATGAAAGGGCATTTTCATTGTAAATTATGTATGGGGGAGTGAAAAGAAGACGTTTCAAGAGGGGTATTTTTAGGAGAATGTTACATTTTGCAGTGGCCAGCCAGCTGACACTTTATTTCAAGTGATTTAGTTAAGGACAAAGGTTATATAAGGTTGTATAGAATTATTGATGCACCTCAAACTCTATCGGAAAATGTTGTTTTAATGTTGAAAAAACCTTTAATTAATCATCTCGACATTGAGATGTATGAATGTGAAAAATAAATAAATTTGAAGTCCCAAAAGTAGTGCATCTTGCAATATATTATCTAGACCGTCCTTTTTCAAGATTTTCATATGTTTATAGATTTACTTGATTTTAAATATTTTTGGAGTTTAAAATTGTATAATTAGATATGAAAATAAATTTGGAGATAATCCAAAGAATTTTTTCACCAAAATTTGTGCGCCTTAAATAGATTGTTTAAGGTTCCAACGTTATAGAAACCACACCCTTTAGTTAAGATTGTGCTTTTTAGAGCAAAAATTAACTAGCGGTAGGCTTATCGATATCATAGAAGTAATTTTATTATCTCGTTTTCGGGTCCTTCCAATATTACAAACTGCTAACGAGGCGGAAGCCAGAGGGTTGCTAGAGCGTATAAAACTTATTTTTTCGCTAGAGGGAGAATAGAGGGAGACTCGATTAATGTTATTGCTTGGGGGAGGGAGAATAGAGGGAGACTCGATCAATGTTATTGCTTGGGGGAGGGAGAATAGAGGGAGACTCGATTAATGTTATTGCTTGGGGTAAAGGTGAGTCTGTATCACCCTGGAGACAGATGAGATAACTCTTGTCTAGGCTCTCAGCTTATCTTTTTCACTGTAGAAGCCACTTCTTAGGCAAATTCGCTTGGAAAAGGTAGTGTCCATCAATCCTCGTTGGTGGTCGCTGCATTCTTTTAATCTTTTTTAGTCTTTATTTTCTATGTATATATAATTTTTATTTTAATGGAAGGCTAATTAAAATAAAATAAAACAATTGGTGTTTCTGGCTTTGGACCTTTAATATTTGAAATAGAGGTAATATGAAAAAAATAGGTATGGACATTATTAAATCTCTAAGAGGGAATTTTAAATAATGGTAAGTCAGCAGAATATTTGCTTAATTTTTCCTATATGTTGCAAAGCCTTTTAAATATCCATTATAAACTTTTGGAGAACATGTATTGTTGTATTGTATTCTAATTCTATTTTTTCTCTAAATTGGATTAAGCTCAAATTTTGGGTCCATACAGAAAGTGCGTCCAATGTGATCTTTTGTTGGGAAATAAGTTTTTTTTTTTGTAATAATAATACCCTTTTTGTTTTGGCAAGAGCTCACTTACAATAACAATTTACTATGTACAAGAATATAAAGATGAATCTGTAAAAAAAGATAAGAGTGGTAAGTGTCGGAGATTGCTTCAACTAGGCTTATTACACCTCACATCGAGTCACCACCATGCAATAGCGCGGGATCGACCGTATTAGTTCAATCTCAACCGAGAAAGCTAATTTCGGCCAAGCTCAAATTTCGACCAAGTTCTTCAATGAAATCCTTATGCTCAATCGGGAAAGCTAATATCGGCCAAGCTCAACCGAGAAAGCTAATTTCGACCGAGCTCAATTGGAAAAGCTAATTTCGGCCAACCTCTTCATCCAAGCTCTTCAATAACTAATTTCAGCCAACCTCTTCAATAAAATCCTTATACTCACGCGAAACTCTTTAGTATCAATGCTAAAAAAACTACTTTAAAATATCTCCTTTTTAATTTTTCTAAATCCCAAAATTAGGGAGGGAAAAGAATGCCCTGAGAATGTGAGGGTGTATCCCTTCCCTTTTAGATAATGTTGAGGAGAGAGAGAATTGGGTTGTGGCTCCCGTCCTTTTTTTTTTATTTTGATAAAGATGGAGAATAAAAGAGATAAAGTTGAGAGAAAAGGAGGCATGCCTCTCCTTTTTATGGATAAAGTAAGAGAGAGAAGGAGTGGGCATGAGACCCCTTTTATGGATAAAACAAGAGAGAAAGGGAGTAGGCACGTGACTTTCTTTTTTTTACTTTTAGATAAAAGTTGTTAGAGTAGGAATTGTATGAAACATGCGATAGAGTGAAACACATGTAAGAGAGGAGAAAGATAGGACCCCATTAAAATTGGGCTTTGGATTTTCATTGTTTGCCTCATAAAATTAATTTTAACCATTGATTAAAGGTGATTTGTGGGGTGAGAGATATGATCCATTAATTCCTTAGATGGATTATCAATATTAGGAAATGTGTCTAACTATTATCCCCATTTCCTTTGACCATTATCTTATCAAATAAAAATTAAGTAATTAAAATATTATGTTCATATAAAATATATCCATAAGCTTTATCAGGTATTCTAAAAAATTTTACTTAAATCTCTTAAAGATAAAATACTTTATCAACTCAAACCAATTTGATATAAAATATCAACAAATCCCATAAAGAAGTGACTTGCCACCTAAGACAGGGACTTTTGGGCCTCACCTTCTAAAATATAGTGGACCCACGTGCACAATAGGCTCCATAGAATTTCATATTTTTAAAAATAATAATAAAATAAATTTTAAAATATTATTTGAATATTTAAATCATTAAAAAAATAATATCTATTTTTATAAACACAAATTTTTTAAATAAAATATCCAGAGATTTATAAAAATTCAAATATCAATTTTAAAATAATATCTACCATAAAAGAAACATAATTAAATTAATTTGATAGGAAAATGATCTATATGGTCAAGGAATCAAATCAATAATGAGGCACTCCACTTTCAATTGTGGACTAGAGACCACACTTACTTTATCATGCCGAATCAGCATTGCCCATGACCCATAGTCCAAGCAGGGGCTCATTAGCGGGTCACCAAAGTTTGGTCGAGCCAAATGGTCGCAATCTCAGTCTGCAGATTTCAGGTTTATCTCATAGAGACGAGTCAATGTCACCAAGACCTGATGTGATTACAACTCTATGACGCATATGGGTAGATCTCGTTCATGCATACGCTTCACTCTAAAAGATGACTTGCTTGCTTTCCGAAATGGTCTATCAATATGCATGTCGTGTGATGGTACATAGATGATGCTTTGGCCCCAGTCTTTGTAGGCCACCATCATACACAAGGGTCACACAGTCCCTCGACTCACTCATCTGGGCATATACTCCGACCTCATCAAGGGATAACCCACTAAAACCCTTCTCGATTTATTCACTATGGCCAAATAACATGGGTTTTTTCCAACCGACTGGCCTAGACTGACAAGCACAGTCCGGTATTTGCAAACATCGTTTGCTTTGTATGGCCCACGAGAGACCACACTCCCATTGAGTTCAATATCCATTATATCAAATGTTTTGTTGCAATCGCTCATAAGGCCTTTAAAGGCCACATAAACCCAATATCTCCCACTTGACCTTTGAAGGTCTTACATTCTCTCTTCCTCACTTTTTCTCATCCCTATCTCTCTCACATGTCTCACAACAAGCAACCCCCGTAGTTGGAGGATCTGCAATCATCAGATCAGTGGGAATGTAGCTAATCTTGAACTCTTTCAGTCTCACCTCATTCCTCAAGTGATAGAAATACAGTTTAATGTGCTTGGAGTTCTTGTGAAATCGTGGCTCCTTATATACGTAAATTGCCGCTATGTTGTCGCAGAAAATCTGCACTGTCTCACAACATACGGGATGAAAACTAAGCTGATTAAGAAACTTCTTAATCCATACAGCCTCCTTGCTACAAGACAACACGCTATATATTCAGCTTCCATGATGGATAACACCACTATATCCTGTTTCTTTGACTTCTAAGAAACCGCACCGCCTCCAAACAAAAACAAATATCCAGACATAGACTTCTCATCATCTGGATCCACGAGATAACTAGTATCTGAATATCATTATATTGCTAGTTCAATTCCCCCTTTATATGTGAGCGCGTAGTTCATTGTCCCTTTTAAATACCTAATGAGTCTCTTAACCATCTTCCAATATTCTACTTCTGGATTACTTTGGAATTGACTAACCAAGCTCATGACAAAAGACAAGTCAGGCCTTGTTCCTGTCATAGCGTACATAAGGGACCCAACTTCGCTCCTATAAGGCACCCTCTTCATGGCTCTTTTGTTAATTTCTTCGATAGAATAATTTTAGTACTAAGTTTCGTCTTTTTGTTTATTGGAGTAGACATGTGCTTACACTTATCCATATCAAACTTTACCAGTATCCTCTTGCAGTAGGTTGCATGAGAAAATTGGATAGTCTTCTCTTTTCTGTTTCTTATTATCTTGATGCCCAACGCATAAGAAGCTTCTCCAAGATCCTTCATATCGAAATGTTGTGCAAGGAAATTTTTCGTCTCTACTACCAAGGCAATTGAGCTACTAACAATTAACATGTGATCCACATATAAGGAAATAAAAACCACATCACTCTCACTGACCTTTTGATAAATACAGTAGTCCTCATTATTTGTAGAGAACCTTGCAAGAGCAAGGGTCTCTTGAAATTTTATGTACCACTATCGTGATGTTTATTTTAAGGTCATAGAGGGATTTATTAAGCTTACACATTAGGTTATCCTTTCATTTTTTCACAAACCTTTCACGTTGAGTCATGTAAATCTCTTCTTCCAAGTCACCATTCAAAAAAGTTGTTTTGACATCCATCTGATGAACCTTAAAATCAAAATGGGCTGCTATGGCTATTAGGATTCAGATGGATGAGAATTTGGCAACAGGGGAAAATGTTTCTTCATAATCTATCCCTTCTTTTTAGGTAAAGCCCTTTGCAACTAACCTAGCTTTATACTTTTCTATTTTCCCTTACGAGTTCAACTTTTTCTTGAAAATCCACTTGCAACCAATGACCTTAAGCTTTTGAGGTAGAGGTACTAATTCCTATACATGGTTTTGGTTAATGGAAGCATATTCATCTTTCATGGCTTCTACCCAGTATTCTTTTTCAGGACAGGACAATGCTTCATGGTAAGTTCTAGGTTCAGAATCTGGATATTCCATAATTCTATCAAATTGTTCTGAGTAAAGAGGAGGTCTACTGACTCGGTTATTGTATCTCGGTTCGGGTTCTGGTTCAGGTCTATTAGAAGTTTCAAGCTATGGTTCTCGAAGCATAGCTTTATCTCATACATCCTCAAAGAAGTCAGGTTGTTTTCGACTCAATCTTGCTTCAAGGAATTCTTCCACGAAGAAGTGAGCATCGCGGCTCTCGATGACCGCCCCTATTTCAAGGCTGTAGAATCGATACCCTTTACTATGATCTAGGTAGCTAAAAAAATGGTTTTAACAGTTTTAGGTTGAAGTTTAGTCCTATTTTGGTACAGGATAAGGACATGAGCTGAGCAACCCCAGACTTTTAGGTAATCAAGGGAGGGAACATGACCTGTGAAAATCTCATGAGTTGTAAGCGTAATATCTTTTGTGGGAGTCCTATTAAGGATATAGCATGCCGTCAACACTATTTCTCCCAAAAAATCCAGGGAGAGTCTAGCATGCCCCATCGTACTCCTTACCATTTCAACCAAGGTCCTATTCTGTCTCTCGGAAACACCATTTTGTTTGGGAGTATAGGGCATAATGTATTAGTGTATAATTTCGGTTTCAACACGTAGTTCTTTAAAAAATTCATATGAATATTCTTCCCCTCCATCAGTTGTAAGGACTTTGATTTTCAGATTGGTTTGATTTTCTACCTCAGCTTTGTATATTTTGAATTTTTCTAAGGCTTCAGATTTTGTGTGGATAAGATATACATGCCCATATCGTGAGTGATCATCTATAAAAGTAATGAAATATTTCTTTTCGCTTTTAGTTGCCATATTCATAGGTCCACATATGTCACTATGAATGACTTCTAAAACACCAATAGCTCTTTTGTCTTAGTGGTATTTTTCCGTATTAGTTTTCTTTGTACACAAGACTCACACACTTTTGATAAATCGTCCTAATAATTTTGAAGAATGCCATCCTTTTCATTTTTTTAAAATTAATGTGTCATAACCTCATATGCCAAAGGGTTGCATTCAATTCAGTAGGGGATGAGACATAAACAACGTTCTCTTTTATTTCAATAGAAAATAATCCATTCATAAGACGTCTAGTCATGACAATCTTATTTCCCTTCTTGACTACCACCTTTTTTCCAAGGGAAGTAGGCATAATCCAGCCATGGATATCTTGGGAATGGAAACCAAGCACTTTCTCATATCAAGAGCATAAAATGCTTACTTTAGGATCAAGATGCTCATACTTTTCAATTTTAGCTCAAAATATCCAATTCCAAGCACATCAATCTTCTAGTTTCTGCCCATGTAGATATGTTGCTCTCCCGGCCCCATGAAAGTAAAAGAGTTGAAGCCTTCCTTGGTGTTTGTGACATGAGCCGTAGCTCTTGAGTCAACACACCAAGAGGTTCCGTTGGAGTTGGCTAGCAATGTTTCAGATACCACACAAGTCAGTTCCTTGTTGGTCTCACCAATTTTGTTGGATTATCAATTCTTGGCTATGTGGCCTATTTTCTTGCAAATAAAGCAAGTCATGGTCTTCTCTTTTCTCCTTTATTTCAAAAATATCTTCTTTTAAAGTCTCATCTCCTTCCAAAATAAGTTCTACCCTTTTCTCTCTTAGGTTTAAAAGTGGGAGTAGATTTTACCACATGTACGGCTTCTCTAGGAGTTACAAGCAATGGATGCCTTGAGTTCCTCCTTTCTTCTTCTCCTTTGATCATCATAAGGAGCTTCTCCAGCCTTGGTGTTTTCCTTCTTACCGAAAGGAAAGATATAAAAGTTTCCCATGAGTTAGAAAGTGAATTCATGAGATGAATCACTTGCATGGATTCATACGGTTTCATGCCGGTGTCTTCCAATTCTCTGACTAGTGCACGAAAGATATTTATATGATCTCCGAACTTGGTACCCTCTGCCATCTTTAAGTCAATTTATTTCTTCATAGCCATGGCTTATTTTATTAGATATGATTCAGTATACTTCCTCTCAAGTCTATCAAAGATTTCTCTAGCGGTAAAAATTGACTCATACTCTGAAACATACAAATCACTCATGACACTTGCATCTCATGTTCTTCCTCTTATAAGTGGTATACTCATCTTTGATTTCTTAAGATGAGTCGTCACTTGGACGATGAGGACGACGCTCATAGAGCATCTCATATAAGTTTTCCTTATAAAGAACACATTGAATCTTTCTTCTCCAAGAAGTATAATTGGTTCCATCGAACCTCTCAGTTTTAAGGATCTCAGAGATGAAGGTATGTGCAACAATATCTTATATTCTCAAGAAAAAACTAGACTTAATAAAAGAGAAAAGACTCATAATAACTTAGCTCTGATACCAATGAAAGTGCATCTAATATGATCTTTTATCGGGGAAATTTTAATTTTTTTTAATAATAATACCCCTTTTGTTTTGGCAAGAGATCACTTCCAATAACAATTTACTATGTTTGAGAATATAAAGATGAATCTGCAAAAAAATAAAAGTGTTGAGTGCCGGAGATTACCTCAATTGGGCTTATTACACCCCACAGTGAGTCACCACAATTCGATGTCGCGGGATTGACGGTTTTTGTTCAATCTCAACTGAAAAAGCTACTTTGACCAAGATCTTCAATGAAATCCTTATGCTCACGTAAAACTCTTTAGGATCAATCCCCAAAAACTACTTCAAAATATCTCATTTCTAATTTTCGTTAACCCCAAAAGAGAAATGATCCTATAGGACCTCCCCCACCCATGTGTGTAAGACCCCAAAAGGATCACTATTAAATTTGGCACGGATCGATAAAAAAATCAAATCCCAAACCCATGTGATAATTTTTTTAAAGATCCGTGCCAAGTTTGGCCTTACATACATGGGTGAGGGAGGGTCCTATAGGACCATTACTCACCCCAAAATTTGAGAAGGTAAAGAATGCCTTGAGAATGGGAGGGCGTACCCTCCCTTTTATATAATGTTGAGGAGAGAGAGAATGGGGGCATGACTCTCCTCCCTTTTTTTTTTCTTTTGATAAAGACGAGGGAGAAAGGAGATAGAGTTGAGAGAAAAGGGGGCATGCCTCTCTCTTTTATGGATAAAGTAAGATAGAGAGGGAGTGGGCATGTAACCCTTTTTATGGATAAAGTATAAGAGAGAGAGGGAGTAGGCACATGACCTTTTTTGTTTTTTTTAACTTTTAGATAAAGGTTGTTAAAGAGTTGAAATTGCATGAGAGATGTGAGAGAGAGAGGCACGTCAAAGAGGAGAAAGATACGACCTCCATAAAAATTGGACTTTGGTTTTTCATTGCTTGTCTCATAAAGTTGAATTTTAAATATCGATCAAAGGTGACTTGTGGGGTGAGAGATCTGAGTCATTCATTCCATAGATGAGCCATCGACTTTACGGAATGTGCCAAACCATTATCCCCATTTCCTTTGATCATTATCCCATCAAATAAAAATTAAGTAATTAAAATATTGTGTTTATCTAAAATATATCCAGAAGCCCTATCAGGCATTCTAGAAATTTTTACTCAAATATCTTAAAGATAAAAACACTTTATCAACTCAAATCAATTTGAGATAAAATATCAATAAATCCCATAAAGAGGTGACTAGCTACCCAAGATAGGGACTTATGGGCCCCACCTTTTAGAATATGGTGGACCCACCTGCACAATAAGCCCCATAGAATTTCATATATTTAAAAATAATAATAAAATATTATTTAAAATATTATTTGAATATTTAAATCATTAAAAAAACAACATCTTTATTTTTATAAACTCAAATTTTATAAATAAAATATCCAGAGTTTATAAAAATTCAAATATCAATTATAAAATAATATCTATCATAAAATAAACATAATTAAATTAATTTGATAAGAAAATGATCCATATGGTCAATGAATCAAATTAATAATAGGGCACTCCACCTTCAACTGTGGACTACAGACCACACTTGCTTTATCATGCCAATACAGCGTTGTCCATGACCCACAGTCCAAGCAGTGGCTCATTAGTGGTCACCAAAGTTTGGCTGATGAGCCAAGGGGTCGCAATCTCAGTCTATTGATTTCAGATTCTCCCATAGAGACAAGTCAAGGTTATCAAGATCTGATGTGATCACAGCTCTATGACCCATAGGGGTATCTCTCACACATGCATACTTTTCACCCTAAAAATGTGGCTTGCTTGCTTTCGCGAACGGTCTATCAATATGTATGTCGTGTGATGATACATAGATGAGGCTTTGGCCGCCATCTTTATAGGCCATCATCACATACAAGGGTCATACAGTCTCTCGACTCACTCATCTAGGCATATACTCCTACCTCATTAAGGAATAAACCTACTAAAATTCTTCTCGATTTATTCACTATACCCAGGTAATATGGGTTTTTTCTAACCGACTGGCCTAGTCCGACAAGCACAATTCGGTATCTGCAAACATTGTTTGCATAGTATGATCTACGAGAGATCATACTCCCACTGAGTTCAAGATCCATTATATCAAATGTTTTGTTACAATCGCTCATATGTCCTTTAAAGGCCACATAAACCCAACACATACTTATTACCACCATGCACCTAAAACAAAATAAAAAAATAATACTATGAACTAAATAAAATAATTAAAATAATTAAAATATCCCTAAAACTTTGTCAAAACTTTTGCATGAATCTAGAATCTACATTATTCGCTTATGCTAGGGCATTCCCTGTGAGCAACGCGTTGTACCGAAACCCAGGTTCAATGAGAAATGAACAAGGGTTAGCTAGGGCGTTCCTCGTCAGCAATACACCAAAGCGCTGCCTGGGTGCAGTGAAAGATAAATATCCAATACATCCACTCTCAAAGGGCGTGAGTTAGTTCAAGTGGAAGGCTAAAAAAAGGCAAGAGGTAAACCCATAAAGACATGGTTGGAAGTAGTGACAAAAAAATTTAGGGACTTACAAACTCACTGAGGGTATGTCCTTGAATAGAGTATAATGGAGAACCATGATTCGTGTAGTCTACCCCAATTAGTTGGAAAAAAGCTCTGATGCTGATAATGATTCCATAAACCCCATAAGACTGCGGAATAGGTCAAATACCATAACATGTGTCCCTTTGGAGAAAAAAGGCTTGCCTCCTTGTGACACAATTGCTAAGAAAAATCAATAGGGGAAACCCTATCCACTCCTAACTTACGATGTAACCTGCTAGACATTTCAGTCAAAGATAAAGCTAAGAAAGCATATTTTATTAATATAGATTTTGTGATTGAAAAGGGGACCGGGATTAGGAGGGTGGGATTGTGAAAGGCTAGAAGATCCATATAGGTTTTTTTTTTTTTGAATCAAAGATCCCTATTGTTAGTAGTGTCATTTGTACAATGCACGAATTAAGAATCAAGATCCCTAACGTTAGGGACCTTGATCCCAACCTTATGGGGATCTCGTTCCCGACCTTTTGGATCTCGATCCCAAGCTTTCAGGATTTTGCTCCCCGCCTTAAGAGTATGTAAACAATCTAGGACTATATATGCTATTCAAAGTAGGATCCCTTTATTTATAACCAATGCTTAAAAAAATGGATCGACGACACAGAACGTCCACCCCAAAAACCTATATTGGATCGGTGGATTGGCATGTCGAATCAGAGAATCGGCCAATTCGGCAATTGTTGTCTTCAAAGTTTTTTAAGAAATCACAATATATCTCTAAAACTAGTGTTCTTTTAGTTTCTAAAAGAAATTAGGAGTAATACATTTTGTACTTTCATTATATTGTAAAAATAAGTGAATACCGAGATGTCGTTTACCTATATGGATATCTGTATAATTATTAATTAAATATAATATATAATATTGCATAAAAATAATTTAAAAATATTATAACATACTTCCATATTGTAAGATTTAAAATAATAATTTCCTTTTGTATCACAACAAAGTATCAAACATTTATTAATATGCTTTACTCATCTAAAATTACTACAACCTAACTAATAATATTATATACTGAAATTTAAATTATTGGTTTATATTTTATAATTATTTTACTATATAAATAAAAAAAAATCTAAAATGTCTTGTATGATCATCTAATTTTAAAAATCAAATTTACAACTATAAAAAAAATAATACATTACATAATTTATAATGCAAATAAATTAATAAATAAAATACAAGATTTGGTTATCAATGTCTAATTATTTGTTATAATATTATAATGAATATGATTAAAAAATTACTAGAAAATGCTTCAATATCATATAATTAAAAACAAAAATAAAACCCCTATAAATTTTAAGGTTATGTCGTTAAAAAATTCTGAAAAAAGAATTTTCCCATTTTTTCTGAGTGTAATATTGATGAACCATGCCATTATATCTCTTATAAAACTAAAAAACAGACCTAGATAAATTGTACTCAAATAAATGTTTCACAATCGTTCCGTCAGGATGATTTGGAGCTTTTTTTGAGCTTTCGTTTAAATTTCGTATCGAGCTTACGTATTGGTTTCACCAGGTTAAGACTTAAAAGCTTTTGAAATCTCTAGCCCGGATCTAGATCAACTTAGTTCTTCGTGGGAACAAGTATCGGTCCTGTTTCTTTGGACTCGTATGGTTCTATCAGGTTAACCAGGGACTCGCAAATCACCCGATTCCTACATATCATAATCTTTATTATTATTTTATTTATTATTATTGGCCGATCCAAATGGGTGGTCAGTAGAGCCAGACAGATGTTATTGATGGCAAATTCATCGAGCCAATCCAATATTTAAAGGAAAAGGTGCACTTAAAATCTAGCAAAAAGTGGTTTTCCATGTGAGTATGGAGCTCTAGGGTTTGATTGGGCAGTCCACGCACCAACGTGTTATCCTACGACTGCCAAGAGCGGGAGGTAATCGCTGCTTTGTGAAACTAGCCTCATGCATCCCCCTCCACTCTAAGATCGAGCCCACTCCAGCACTACAGCTAGAGGGGCATGGCCAACTCCTGGCTTGGAGAGGACACATCGAATCAAATGCAACCCGGGCACGGCCAACTCTCGGCTTCGAGAGGGCACATCGAACCAAGCGCAACCCGCCCACCCAAGAGAGCCTCTGCTCTACGCAAACCAAACCACACTCAACCCGCCCACCCAAGAGAGCCTCGGCTCTCTGCTAACCAAACCGCACTAAAAAATTGGACATCGGGCAAAAGTGGTTGTCCATGTGAGCATGGAACTCTAGGGTTTGATTGGGCAATCCACGCACCAAAATGTTATCCTTCTACTGTCAAGAGCGGGAGGTAGGTAATATAGCTGCTTTCAGCAACCCGCCCACCTAAGTGAGCCTCGGCTCTATGCAAACCAAAACCGCACTAAAAAATTGATCATCTGGCAACCACCCAAGAGAAACTCGGCTCTATGCAAACAAAACCACACTCAACACGCCCACCCAAGAGAGCCTCGGCTCTATGCAAACCAAACCGCCCGACCTAGAGAGGCTCAGCTTTATAAAATAAACCGCACTAAAAAAATGATCATCTGGCAACCACCCAAGAGAGCCTCACCGCACTCACTCAACCCGCCCACCTCACCGCATAACATCTGGCAAACCCGTCCACCAAGCTTTAGGGTTTTTGATTGACCGCACTCACTCAACCTACCCACCCCACACCTGGCAAAAGTGGTTGTCCATGCGAGCATGGAGCTCTAAGGTTCAATTGGGCAGCCCACACACCAACATGTTATCCTTCCACTGCCAAGAGCGGGAGGTAATCGCTGCTCTGTGAGACCAGCCTCACGCATTCTCCTCCACTCTAAATCCAGGCCCACCCAACCTTTCGGCCAAGAAGAGCCAAGGCCAACTCCGGGCTTGGAGAGGGCACATTAACCCAAATGCAAACCGCCCACCCAAGAGAGCCACGTCACAGTTCAACCACCTTGCTTACCCTCACTTGAGTTACAAGCCCACGCAACCGAGCTCGGTGTTGGTCAGTGTTGAACTTGGAAGTTTTATTTGTTTGAGATGTCTCGTGCGGCTTCGAGGTGGGACTAAAGTCACACTCTTCCCCTCATGTTTATTTATAGCTATTTCTATTCCTTCAGGTTTCTAATTCTATCCTATTAAAAGCGAACTTCGTGCTCTCCTCCTCTTCTCTCTCTTCTTTCCCTCTCCCTCTCTCTCTCTATCTCTAAATTCTTTGTTCTCTTGTTTCTCTCTCTATGTAATCTTCATTTCCTCTTTGTTGCGTTCAGGACCATACGCCCTCTTCTTCGTTTTTCCAAAAATTATTTACTTCATTTTCTCTCTAATATACTATATGCTCAGGTAGCATTCTCTCCCCTTTCTCTTGGATTTTATCTATTTACTACCAAAAATAATCCCTCACTAGAAAGCTTTCTCCTCACTTCCTTTGCATACTATTTAGCCCCAATCCCTCCTCATCTCTCTCATGCATGGTCAAGGCGAGATGATCGATTTGATAGTTTTTCGACTCTAAAACCAAAATTTTCAATATTTTGAGATGAGGTTTTACTTATTTTAAAAAAAATTGCAGCCTTATCAAGATACTTTTATTTTTTTTAGTCGTCTACGAGCGCTTTGTATCAAACCTCTGATATATTGAAATACAAAGTTCACAATCCGGGGTTTTTGAAGTCAACGTTTGAATTTGATTCAAATTGTGAATCAAAAATAAAAATTCCATCTAAGTTAGGTTAGATTTTTTTATTGTCTAAATAAGTCAATATTTCAAAAATCAACTGCAATCATATTTTGATCGATTTTAATGATTTTTTGAATCGTTGAAATTTGAGGAAATATTACTTCAATAGTTAAACCAATGTTATCTGGATCGGACTGGCCACCGAACCGGAGAGGGCTTGGTCCAGCGAAAACCATTTGACGAAAATTAATAATGTTGATAATAGGAATGTACAATTATTAACTGAGAATTCGCTCTCATGTGCCCCTAAAGTGGTGCTATTTATTTAGGAGTTTTCATGCTTCTTAAAAATATTTATTAAAATAATTCAATTTTAAAATTAATTATATCTAGTTTTAAAATTCAACTTTTCCTCAAAAGTTGCATACCCGCCCTTCTATATCTCCATTCACCTATGCTAAAATTTCTCTAGTGATAGGGTCCTGTTTAATTTTTACGATATGTATCTACTCCTTAATTCTGGTTTAATAATGTAATATAGATAAGAAGCATATGACATGTCTACATTAGTTTAATCTTTATCTACTTTTTTTTTAAATAAAAAAAAACAGAAATATACCATCTCTAAAAATATGACCCTTTTTTATTCTTGCAAGACATGTCCGCATCCCTTAACTCTAGCGTATATATGAGGCCCTCAACTCTAGCGTACATATGAGGTGAGGTTGTTCATAGGTTGTCTATAATTTTTTGGGGCTATTTTTTTTTCTCTACTCCTATTTGATTAGTTTTACCTTTAAATCTTCTTATCATATGGTGTTTTCGGCAACTTTTCTCTTGTGGTATCCCAAGGCCAGCAATAGTGTGCGACGCCTCATTTTAATGGGCAGTTCGTTTTTTGTTTTGGGAAAGATTTCTATATTTCCCCTAAAGCATAGAAGATTTATGTTTTTCCTATCATACAGCCATCCAATTTTGATCCAGAGAGTCATTCACCGTTTGATCTTAAATCCGACGCTTCAAAGTATTTTATTTTTAGGCTTTTTATACAAATTGTATGAATATGAGATTTGGTATGTGCCATGTTCTCATTGGGGCCCACCAATAAAAAATATTAAAAATAATTTTTTGATAAAATATAATGACCAAAATACTTTTTGAATGTTTTAGGCGTATTTTGGTTATTTTAGTTTTTTGGAGATATGTTTTTTATATTTTTCACTAGTGAGTTTAATAGAAGATTGGACGTACAAAATTTGGTGTCCAAATAGTTTATATAAAAAATTAAAAATAAATAGTGTAGAGACGTGACATTGTGATTGAGACAATCTTAGCCCTCAATTCAGAATGGACGGTTGGATAAGGGGAAGTATAAAAGTTTTATGTTGTAGGAAAAGCATAAAAAGCTTGCTCGTTTGTAATTGCGGACAATAATAGATTTTCATATCATCACAAAGCTTTGCAGCATCGAAAATGCATTTTCGATATAGTTTTGAGGCGCACCTTACTTCAATAGTTTAAGGCTGACACCTTATATAAACCTCACCTTTTCACATTGAGGAAAAAAATCACTCCATCAATACAATAAGAAAGTGTAAGATGTGATTTTTGTCAAGAAAAAGACGAAAAAGTCACTCGTCATTTCCCACTACCATGGAGAGAGTTAACCTATGTGCCCCACGCATGCGTGCACCATCCATCTTTGTTCACATCTTTATGAGATGATTTGGGAAAGTTTCTAAATCACTTGTTGCATCCAAAAAATATCTAATCTCCTTTTTAGAAAGGATGAAGTTTCTAAGGCCTGGATTTTATGGTTAAAAAAAAAGAAGTAAAGTTTTACTTCAAAATTTATCTGAAAAACGGTTGGTCATGGAAAATCTATATGGTAGTTCTAAGATATATTTCTTATCACCGATTATAAAATTTGTAGCTCAAAAAATGGTATGCATCATGCTGTCCCGTGAACATTTGAAAATGGATGGTCCGATAATGTGATACAATATACATTATTTTTAGGGCTTAAAATTATAACTATAATGGTTAGATATATATGTTTGATTTGAAGGTTTTTTTATATTAGAACTGCAATTTTCAATGAATTTGCAAATGGGGCTTTATTTTTATTTTTTATAAAACCTAGGCTATGTTTTAACTAATGTTGTCATATTCGCTTCTGAGCCTACTTCGGTTTGGTCTAAAAAATAAAGCAATTCGGTGCTTCAGTTAGTTTAGGGGAAGACTTCGGATCGTATTTATTTAGTTTATAATAAAATAAAAATATATTTTTTAAATTTTATAAATAATATAAAAATGAAAAATGAAAAATTAAGAATATATAAATTTATTACCACAATTAAAGATAAATAAAATAGTCGAAATATTATTTTTCTACTAATTTTAAAGTTGCTTTTTTAATGCTCTTAGAATAAGGAGCATAAAAGTACTCGAATAATTCTTTTAAAGAAAAATTTTATATAAGGATGCAACTTTATAATGTATAACTTCGGATGCACCTAAAAAATCCATCGGAAAAGGTAGTTTTAATGTTGAAAAACCCTTTGATTGATCATCTCGACATTTGTGATGTATGACCATGATAAATGAAAAGATTTTAAGTCTAAAAAATAGTGCATTTTACAACATATTATCTACACTATCCGTTTTCAAGATTTTCATACGTTTATAGATCTACTTGATTTTAACCATTTTTTAAATTTAAAATTTTATAATTAGATATAAAAAT